>CAJQZJ010034048.1:823844-863621 GCA_907164525.1 Lophiomys imhausi
GGAGCACTTAAACTGGTCTGTGAGAGTGGCCTGGATGTTTTCCATCTGCTTCCAGAAAGCGCCCATCTGTGAAAGGAGCATGAAAAACAGGTATGAGGAAACCTTATTCAAGAAAGAGCTCTGGCCAGTGTCAGGAATCACGCTCATCTCTTATCCCACCAGAGTGTCTCAACCCCCTTCTGCCATTGAAGCAGGCTTATTTTGGCATTAGTTACATTCTATAGTAGGCACCCTTCTCTGCCCTAGATACTGTGGGGCCAGCCATATTACAGAATTGTTTTCGGCAAACACAGGGCACTGTTGCCAATAAGGAAGTTACGAGCACCTCTAAAGGTCTCCAGGTAGGTCACGGTTACTCGTTATGAACATGGGAAGTGAGGCGATGAGATCCTGTGATTTTCAGGGTTTCTCAAAGGGATGAAATATGGCTTACAAATAAAAACTCAGGAGGCCACTTAATATTAGTCGTTGTTCCAGAAGTACGAAAGGGTCAAATGGCAGAGCAGATGATGACTGTGAAATCATTCTGCTTTAAAAATCCAGTCACCCACAACTGTGTCTTATCAGGACCAGAGCAGGGAATAGTCAATTCATGGCTTGAGATGCTGGGGGCTTCAAAGTGTGGGAACACAGTGTATTTCAGCTTCAGCATCAAGGATGGCAGGAAGTCTGGTGGCCGTCTTCCTGGTACACAGGCTGAGTGTCATCTGTGCACCTTGCTTGCTTACTTCTGGATAAAACATGCCCTGAGGCAGAGCCACAGGACTAGGAGAAACCCAGATGTCACAGAATGTGACCGTCGTTGGCTGTATTTGGTTCAGATCCTTTTAGGTCCATCCCATGGGCTGGAGTCCCAGACTGAACAAAAAGGAGAAACTAAGCCGGACTCCAACGCTAACTGTGGATACAATGTAAGCAGGTGCTTCATGCTCCTTCCACCACGCCTTCCCCACCATGGATGATATGCCTTTGAATTGTAAACTGAATAAGTCGTTCTTCCCTCGAGGTGCTGTTAGCGGTAATTTGGCCACAGCAATGAGGAAAGTAAATGTGCCCCTATGGGGAATGAACATCTCCCATAGGCTTGGGCATTTAAATGTTTGGTTCCTAGTTGGTGACACTGTTTGGAGAGACTTAGGGGATGTGGCCTTGTTGAAGGGAGTGTGTCACTGGAGGGGAGCTTTGGGAGTTTAAAAACTTGTGCCATTTTTAGTTTGCTACCTCTGTTCTATGCTTGAGGTTCAAGATGAGAGCCCTTTTCCTGTTACCACAGCCATATCTTCATTCTGCCATCATGGACTCTAACCGTCTAGAGCCTCAAATCTAAATAAACTCATCCTTCTTCGAGGTGCTTTCCTACCTGCAGGCTTTCCCTGGCTCCTATCTGCTCAGCTACTGGCCACCATCCCTTCTGACTGCTCTCTCTGTGTCCTTCTAAGGAGGTTTTTCAGATCCTGAAGTAAAAGGAGCATCTCCTTCAGTCGTACCTCAGCCTCCATTAACACATTTCCAGGGTAGCATGGGAGCCAGGTGGTCTTCCTTGCTCACTGCAGCTGTTCTGTTAGGCATGGCCATGCTCTAGCAAATCTGAGTCCCCAGTGCCCAGCCCAGGAGGTGGCCAGGAGTCCATGGAGTCAGAAAGAGAAAGGAGCATTTCAAGGGAGCCCTCTTCCGAGGCCTGGGAATCAGGTTTCATGAGGTTGAGGATTGGAGATGCTCCTAGAATCCACTCTACTATGGAGTGGTAGTGACGGTGAAGATTTATAGGAATCATTGCTTTTAGTTATAAAAACCAGCCAGTTAAAAATGGAAATGGACCAAAACTTCCCTCTGTAAATCTTCACTCTCTAACTATACCTTCTCTGCCACTGAACTTCAGAAACTGAGTCTCTGCCTCCTCGGGATGGGACGTGACAGTATCACTCTTTAATGTCTCCAATATCACCGCTGCAGAGACCAAGACCCCCGTGGGAAGAGAGGCCAGCACCTACATTGTCTATGAGCTGCTCTGAGAGCTCTCTCTCTTTCCTCTCCACTTCTGCCAGGGAAACGTAGCTGGAGTCACTGGTGCCCAACATTTCTGTGTTTGCCAGTCTGGTCTGAAGTCCCTTTTCTAATTCCTCCAAATCCTGGGAGTGAAGGAAGAGAACAAATACAGAAAGAAAAACTAGTAACACTCAAATCCTAGAAGAATAAATGTTTTTATGACTTTGACAAATATTTCATAAAAACATATCTTAACAATAATGAGATGTTCTGGACACAGTCTTAGGGTTTGATGCTGGGTCAGAGAGATGGGTCTGTGGGTGAAAGCAATTGTTATGTAAGGGTAAAAATGTGAGTTTGATACCCAGAACCCATGTAAAGATGGGACGACAGGACCAGTTCCACAGAGCTGTCCTCAGACCTCCACTCGTGCACCGTGGCACCTCCACCCACACCCACGCATTCATACGTACAAAGTTAAAATGTATTTAAGGTGTGAGGGTAAAAGCTCTTTTACTTCATTAAATATTGGAGCTCCAGAATGAAGGATGATTTTCTTTTACATCCTCTGTCCTCCTAAAACTATAGCTAGTACTTAGAAACCAATGAAATTGTGTCTTTCAATCATTACAAACTCTTAGAAAATGTACATTCTAGGGACTAGGCAGGAATGTTCCTTCTCCACTCACAGGGTTTCCATGGGGAAGGATTATACACTACTCCTCAAAGAGGAAGTGGGAAGTATTAAGTGGGCTCAAGAGTGGGAGGTGAGCCGTGCAGCATAGTCATCCAGCTTCTTTCTCTCTGGGACACCATTTTCACTGGAAGCCATTGGTCCAGTACAGACTCAGCACGCTGAGCAGGTAGCACAGGCTCTGCTCCCTGGGGAGCCTGACATAGTCCAGATTTTCTTGTGGCGAGGTGGACAACTGAGTCAGTACTGGGATTCAGTATTAGGAAGCAACACCCTCCGGGCTGACAGCATTTCTAGATCTGCAGCTCACTCCAAACTCAGGAAGGATCATGGGGTGCTCTGTGTGGCTTCTTCAAACCCCCATGTGGAGGTGAGGAGTGGTCCTTGCGGCTCTGGAGCTATGTTCCCAGGTAACCCAGGAGATGTGGGGCTAACTTCTTCAGGAGACCTAATGTTGAGAATGCTCACCTACAGACACCTTCTACTGAGACTAGTCAACCTTCTCCTCCCCCGCTGTACCTTATAAACCCGCTGAGGTTCTGGGTTGCTGGTGGTAGTAGATGTCAGCCATCAGAGTGAGCACAATCCCAGCTAGCCCCAGCTTTCCTGTTTGTGTATGTGTCCTTTCTTCTTTCCCTTACTGGCCCTAGTCAGGGAGGGTTCCAGAACTCAAGCCAAAGGTCACCACAAGTGTCCTTTCTACATATGCACATTTTCCTCACAAGCCATCACACTGTGTCCAAATACATGTTATAAAAAAACATTTTATGCATTAAAATATTTTTTATGCACAGCATGATATGTTTTCTTATTGTAACAGTTTACTGAGTTACCTTGAGATACAGGCTAAAGACTTACATGCTCTTGTTTGGAAAGAATCTTCTGGTATAATTCATCATCAGGCTTCTTTTTAGAAAAAATGTCCAGGAGGCATGCTTTAAGAATCTGAATGAACATCTGTTGGCACAAGGGAAGTGACAGGAGAAACATTTGAGAAGTGCTCCACTCTGGCATAGTTCTTGCTCAAGGGAAGGACCTATACATAGAAGATTATATATCATGGAAATGGCCTGTCCTGGGTTTTATGAGCCTTCTAAAGAATATTTCTCCACTTCCTTTCCTTCTTCCTCCCTTCTCTCTACCTCCTATTTTCCTCCCTTTCTTCTCTCTCCTCCAAACCTCCCATCCCTACACTTTTACTCAATGACTACATTGTGCAGAGCTCCTCATGCCTCCCCCCCCCCCCATGGAGACTTGTTTCTTTGTGAGAGTTAGAGACACCTCTATAGAATTGGGATGTGCAAAACCCTCCCAGAGTCACATCTCTATGGGAGATACCTCTTAAACCAAGATGGGCCTTCCCAGAATTGGGGATTCCCAGGGAAACCCAGAGGTTACCATCCCCATGGTGTCTAGTCACTCCACTGAGGGAGCTCTCTTATCCAGGTATCATCTGTCGTGAACATTCATGCAGGAGCTGGTGCCAACATGGTCTCTCTGGGACAGATACCCAGGAGAAGAGTCACTGGCCCTCTGGGCATCACATGCTTGGCTGTCTTTGGAGCAGTCATACAGCTTTCCGTTCCCTCAGGGATGTGTGCAGGGTCTGGCTGTCCGTGCTAATTACATTTAGTGGTTCAGTGTCCTTCCTTCCTCAAACAGTGCTCTCTCTACCCTGAGTCCTCAGCAGGCACAGCTGGAGGCACTGAACTCACCCCTAGATGGCTCCCCTCCCTGCTAAGTGGAAGTCCTTGTCCTGTCAGTGGCACCGAGTGCACCACCATATCCATGCCCAGACCTCACACACCCTCCTATTTCTATGTCTGTTCTCACCCAGGTCTGGGGCTCTGTGCACACAGGGAGCCTCACAGCTTCTTCTGGTCCCCAAGTCAGAAAGAGAAAGCAATGACTCCACCTACCAGGTGCTTCTCCTGCCTCAGCGCTGCATCTACCTGAAGCAGGTCTTTCAGGTGAAGACTGCAGACACACAGGTCAATATCTGCACTGGGCCACCAGAGAGAAGCAGATAGGGGTCAGAAGGAGGGTAAGGACAGGACACTAGTCTCTACTTGGTCTGTGTGGTAGACCTGTCCCTTAATACATATTCCTCAAACACTCAGGGTTAGAGACGTGCAGTATGCTGCTGGACAACAGTGTCAGGACACAGCTTCCTGGGGACATCAGGGACAAATGGATCCAGAGAGGGAAAGCCAGAGGAGCAGGCTCAATGTCTTTTCTCTCGAACCCGTCCCTTTTGTCACCACAGGCCACCCTTCCTCAGCACAGAGAACCTTAGGCCTGCATGACAGGCAAGAGAGTGACTCAGAGAGCAGAGAGGCAAAGCTATTAAGTACAGACTCAGGTTGCCTTGGGTATCCTTCTCTTCCTCACAGACAAACACATTTGGATGAAAACACCTATCCATACTATTCTGAGGTCTGTAAATGCAGATGTGAGAGTGTGGTCCACACCAGCCTCCCTCCGCCCAGAGAAACCCTCCTTGGTAACAGGCACCAAACCCGTTCCTTCCTATGGGCCAAGGCTGTCCTCTCTTGTGGTAGTTCGAATGGAAATGGCCCCCATAGGCACATATGTTTGAATATTTGGGTCCCCAGTTGGTGGAACTGTTTGTGAAGGATTAAGAGGCATGGTCTTGTTGGAGAAGGTGTGCCACCAGAAGCATGCTTTGAGTTTTAAAAAGCCCATGCCATTCCTAGTTACCTCTCTCTCTTCCTTGTCCCTACAGATACGGATGTATAAGCCTATTGTTCCTGTGCTGTGCCTGCCTGTCTGACTGCTGCCATGATCCCCACCATGATGGCCATGGACTCTAATGCTCTGAAATGGTAAGCTCCAATAAACTCTTTATTCTATAAACTGCCTTGGTCCTGTATCTGATCATCACAATAGAAAAGTAACTAGGACATCAGGGATTCCTGAAATTTCAGGGCACAGAGGCCAGAAGCCAGCTGCCAATCATACCTGTGTCAGCAGACCAAGAAGTGAGCCTGGTGACATGGCACCTGGGCCTCAGAGATAAGGTGTCTGGATTAAACCTGGTTTATCACTCACTGTGGTGTGACCTTGGCAAGTTACTCAGCCTCTCTGTGCCTCTTTACAAAGTAGGGGAAATATTGCCTAATTTTTCATGGATCACTAAACCTGGCCCAGGCCCCCTTTGCTATGCAACAAAGGTATATCAATGAACAACAGGGACCACACCCTTGTGTTACTGAGACAATTTTTGCAGATGCTGCAAGCTTTCCCCCAATCTCCCAGGGCATTTGCTGCACTACAATTTATGGGACACATCAGTGATTAAATACTGCTCTCTTGTCACTTCTCTCCAGGACTCAGACCTGGCTCTGTAACCCCAATACTGGCCTACACTGTGTGGTCTGCAGTGAAAGTATCTGGACCCCAGCCCTGAGACTTTGGGTCTGTCTGTCCATGACTGAGTCATTTAGCCTTTCTGGACCTCCTCTGCCCCATCTGATGCAGCTCCACTGTCCCGAGGTTGCTCCTTACCTCTCACAGGCCAGAATCTCAGGGAAGCTGCCCACCCGGAGGAAAGCACACTGGAGGATCCTGTCATCGCTGTAGGTTGAACGCATGCTGGAGGAGGAGCTGCCGTCTTCCTTGCCAGCCTGGCTCAGGCTTCCCAGGCTGCTGGCTGGTGAGGCCTCTGTTGGCTGGTGGGGCAGGTGGGGCAGGATGGCCGCCGCCTGTGTCAGGTTTTCATGCAGCGATGGGTGGGAAGATCCATCGGCCAGAGGCTGGGGACAGAAGGAGATGTGACTCAGCTGACCACTGTGGTGAGTGTGCACAGACCAAGCTTCTGTCCCAGATCATGGTCAAACCCACACCTGAGGGACTAAATCATGCCTCATTTGTCCCCACACTTGTCTCTAGGAGGCCAGTCTCTGTAGCAGGCTTCCACTCTGGAGTCATTAGGTTCTGTCCCAAATATCCCTGTGCTCAACTCTCCCATCTGCCTAGCCCATGATGACCTCTGGGAAGCAATCTTCCCTCCCTTGTCTCTTCCGTGGCTGGTTCAGCCTCAGGAACACCTTTGACTAATTCTGATGAGCATTTGTGCTGATGCAGGTCATTCTTGCAACAGCCTCGATGGGTCCCACTCCCCTGACAGGCCTATAAGCCCAGTGTGGCAGTAATCATGGTCTGGTCCCTGGAACAATTGGAAGTGCTCAGCTCTCCATCTAGGTTTGTTCTCTGTTGCTGAGCCTACACTGGCTGAGCTGGCCACTGCTCTAGACTTTCTCATGTCCTTCTGGGCCATTCCAGATCCAGCTGCCCTGTCGGAATCTGTGTTTGCTGGGGCTTGCCATCCTCGAGGTTTACTGGGTTTCTGAGGTCCCTGGCTATTTCTCTGTTGCCTGACCATGAGGTTGGGTCTAGTGAACACAGGAACACATAGGGCCTGTGCCCTTGGGCTGCTCAGCTGGCCAGAGCCATATTGACACACAAGTGCCTTCCGTCCAGATTGCTCAGTTATGCAAAACTCTTGTCCATCTGTTTGAACATAAACCCAATGTCAGGACTCTGAAGCTGGACTTGCTGGTGGTGGTCGTGCAATTGAACCTCTTTATTTCTCTTCCCAGTGTGACCACATTGGACACATCCTCTTTCTCTGCTTTTCAGTGCTGTTGATTCTGTAACTGAACCCCTAAGGATGAGTAAGCTCAGCTTACTAGGCCTGCCAGGGCCCGGGCTCTGACTAACAACTGCAGCAGCACAACCAGATGCTGCTCACCACAAGGTTTCCACTGGGAGAGTTCGGGAACACCCTCTGGTACAGGAAGTCGCTGAGTGAGCAAACTATGGTTCAGAGCCCTTCCCCACACTGTCTTGCCTGAAGTCCAAACATCTGGTGAGGCAGAAACACTCACCCCACCCCACTTCACAGCGCAGTAAGAAAGGGCCATGCAGGAGAGGCTGAGTGGGAGTCAGGACGGCATCCTAGAGAATCAGAGCATATCTTCCTGATCAGCAGGATCCAGTCCTTCCCAACATACTCTGGGCCAGGACACTGTCCATAGGACATATCATGGGCTCAGCTCCTCCCTCTAGTATGTCTGCTTTCTGCATAGAGACTACAGCCAAGGAACCCTGGCCACAGTCGTGGGTGCAAGCCCTGCTGCCAAGTATGCAGGGCAGAGCTGGCCTCCTCCAGCATGTGACTTTGAATAGTCCATTCACCTTCTGGGAATGCCACAAAGTGGAAATGTGTGAGTGTCTAGGAAGTACAGCACCTACATTAATCCTCAGCCATGCAGACAGAGTTGGAAGCTGTGCCTGAGGTACTCATTGGGTCAGTGCCAGAGGGAATATAGCATCCCACTGTGGGGGAGCTGCCACCCTTGCAGATCAAGCAACTTCTCTAATTCTTGACCTGGATGCGGCCCTCATGTGGCTCACACAGAGTAGGTTGGCTCTGAACTTTTGATCCATCACACACCAAACTTTCAAATAGGATGGAAACTCACATCTGATTCATGCTCCTGGAACCCCACAGAGCCCAGCACATTATGGAGTAAATGTCACTGCTAAGGTGGAACTCGGAGTGCTCACCCGGAACTTCTGGTTGATGGGGTAGACAACCCTGGCTTTCAGTGCAAATGCCGTGATGTTGCCACTCAGGGACGGCTCACACTCCTGCAAAGGAGAGAGAGTAAGCTGAGTGGCACAATGAGTTTTCTGCCGCGTTAAAGGCAGATGGTCACGAGTCTCCAAAATGTGACATTCTGCCTGCAACAGTGGCCACAGGAAGGAACCATGACAGGTCCATCTGAATCCTTGCAAGAAGGATGGAAGGTTAGGTGGGTGGATTGGTAAATGGTGAATGCAAGAATGGACAGAAGGACTGAGGAATAAATGGGTGGATGGATGGATGGATGGATAGAAGGGTGGATCCTCTATCAGGTGAGCAGAGTATAGGTGAGTGGACAGACAGATATGTGGATGGATGTTTATATGTATGTATATATGTATGATGGATGGATGGACAAATAGACAAGTACATGGACAAATGCTTGGAGAGATAGACACTGTCATTTAATTCTGATTCTTCAGCTTTGAAGTAATTAGGCTTTTAATGCCTTGAGACATATTAACAAGCATCTCCCGAAGGACTATAAACCATCTTCAATGGGAAAAACAACCACATGAAGTAATTGATCTCCGAGGAATTAGGCCTCACATTCCACAGTGTAGCAGGGTTGCTGTAGGCTACAGCAATTCATATATTTCAAAGCAACAGGATGATGCAGTGGCCATGGAGTTTCCTAACTCGCAGAGGTGACAGACTTGTGATAGTACACAAGCCACAGGTTGCACGTGCATTAACACATTGCACTAGAGTAAAATTTAGAAGTAAGTGTAGCACTGCAGGGTAAAAATGCACAGGCAATGTTTTCATGGGGTTTTGGAGTAGAACCTTAACCAAGAAAGAAATGGCTGAGTCGGTCTCAGTCTGCCCATACGATGAGCAGAGGGAGGGTCCAATCCTTGAAGATAGCAGGCATGAGGTTTCCAGCTGACTTTCCAGGACTGAGAAGACACTAGACATTGAGCAGCTGTAGTGAAGGTGGGCATAAGCCACACCTCCTGAGAAACCACCTCTGACGCAGTGGGAGGGACCAATGCATTGCTCACCCTGTTCCCTGGCATGGTCTGCACCTCTTCTGAGGGTTCTACTCAGTCATGGGGACGAGCCTTGAACTGAATCTATATGGCTCAGTCAGGCCTCAAACTTATGACCTGCCTCAGCCTCCAAGCAGCTGGGATTATAAAGCTGCACTACCAGGTCTGGTGGCCCTGTGCAGTTTAAAGCTCCATATAACAGAGGTGGAAGGAAAGGAGAGGAAAGGGGGAGAAATGAAGGGAAGATGTGGTTTCTCCTCTCAGTAGAGTGCAAACACCAGTGTGGCAGACAAAGGGAGGGACATGCACATCTATGCAGGAGGCAGGCAGAGTTGGGGTGCCTGTGGAGGCAGGCATGACTGAAAAGCCTGTGTGGGACTGTTGTGAGGATACCCATGTGACCACCTGTATGCTGCAGGACTGGAGGGGAGGCCTGCCCTGATGTGCCTGGGAGATGGAGGACACTAGAGCCCTGGGTGTGTGGAGGCTCCTGCCACCCAGACAGGATCCAGAGACTGCAGCTTCTCACAGCTCTCCTAGATGAATCTGCACACTCCAAATCTGATGTTTCCCCCCAGGACATTCAATGATCCCGGAAATGGGTTGCTGTGCAAAATTACAAGGTAGAACTTCAGCCAAACCAAGGCAGTTGTTCAGAAAATTGGTGAAGGTGTGTCACTGTGGAGAAAGAAAAGCTGTTTTCCCTATTGGCCCTGACGTGTTCTTTTCAGGCCTGCACAGTCACCTCCACAGGCTGCGTCCCTCCTCCTCATTAACAAAATCAAAACAGAAGATGCAGGCCGTGGAACAGCAGGCCTCCGAAACCTTCTGGGAGTTCCTGTGTGTTTCAGCCAGCGGGAGCTATTCATTAAACAGAGTTCATCTGAGTAGCAGCAGGGCAGATCACAAGGCCGAGGTTCTCTGTGCACAGGAATGGTGGCTGGGCTCACCAGGCAGAAACATGGCTGAATGGGCAGATATTTAACTCAGCTCTGGGCAATCATTAGCCTGGTTCTGGGCGCCTGCCAGGCACTGAGGCAGGTAGCAGGCCAAACCTTACTAATAATCTCCCATGGCTTCAGCCCTGATGGAGTACTTACTGTCTGAGACAGGGATGCACCCTGTGGGGGGACCTCTGTGATTCTCACAGTGAGGGTCCTGAGGCTCAGACAGGTTATGTTTCCTGCCCAACACCACACAGCAAATGTGCAGCAGAGCTGGGATTGGTCTACACTGGGTACTGGGGCTAGCGCTGTTACCATGGGAATCCAGAGCCACTTTACATGTGAGTGAGGATATACATAGATAGATATGTGGTCTTCAAGAACCTCAAGAGATCTGTAGAATATGGAATTCAAAGATGTTTTCTTAAGGTTTTTTGATATTGAGATATGTCAGCTCCTGACAGCACCCCCACCTCATTCTACTCCAAGTAGATGACGAGCATCAAAGAATCTCCATTTGGAGATGGTTGCATTAATGGGAAGCTTGTCACTGGGCAAGAGAAAGCTCTTGCTTCAACCATAGACAGAATGCTGCTTGAAAAGGACAGAGCTTGGAAGCAGGGAAATTAACAGCCTAGCTCTCCCAAGACAGGGTGAGCAAGTCCTTCATAATTCCTGCTTTACAATTAATGTCTGTCAGATATACTAGGACAAAAGGCTGAAGACAGATGCTCCATTATAGAGAGAAACTGGGGACTGTCTAGGCAGCCAATTGTCTGTCATTTCTTAGTTTTGGAAGCTGCTTGCTGTGCACTTCCTGTTTATTCAGATATATTTATCCTTCTCAGGTCTCTGATGTGGTTGAAGACTAGACAGTTATAGTCTCATAGTTAAATTTTAAGTTGTTTAGGAATTAAATGGCTGTTCTAGGTCTAAGAAGATGTTTTAAAAATGGTAATGCAAGTTAGGATGGAAACTGAATTAGGTATAGAACTTTAAACTCATTGAGATAGACAGATAATAGAATATTCTTATTAGTTGCCAAATACATCTGGGACATTGGGAATGCATGTTACTACACCTTACAATTTTCATAATTGTGGCCTAATTGTTTTTATTGTTTTGTGTTGCATTTATTGTCACAAGAAAAAGAGCCTTGTATTGGGCTAAAAGGGGGAGCTGTTGGGGTGAAAAAAGATACAACTTATATTAAAAAAAAAGCAAATAGGAGGAAGAGGGGGAAGAGGGTAGGAGGGGGCTACCAGGAGGGGGAGAAGGGGGGACTGTGATTGAGATGTAACTAGAAGAAATAAATGTTGAAATAACCTACACTTTTATCAATATAGAATTCATGCCCTGTACAATCATGTTTCTATAATGTATAACCAACCATCCTCAGGGTTTCCCCAACATCGGGAGAATCACATAGGAGGCAATTCAGAATGGTTCACTGCACCAGAGGAGCGTAGGCTCTCTAGTGATTGCCCGCCTTTCCCTGGCAACCACTCAGCTACTTCCTGTCCACATCAATTTCCCATGCACGGGATCCTTTCATTCCTGGTTCCATGCATGACTGGCTGTCTTCAGTTTGGGCAACAATGGCTGAGCTTACAGTGGCCATCGGTACTGCGATCCTTTTCACGGCCAATAATATTCAGCATGGACAGACCACAATTCTCTATTTCTGTTTCGTTTGAATCTTGGTTTAAGTAGGTAGCCCAGGCCAGGCTGAGACTCACAATCCTCCTGCCTCAGCACCACTGTTCAGGTTATAGGTGTATCCCACTGTCCCTGAATGATAGACCACATTCTGTCCATGGATTTCTTGGCTGATAGTCATTTGTTTTGTTTCCAGTCTGGCTGTTGTGGATGGAGCTCGACATTTGTGTACAAACATTTGTGTGGACATAGTTTTCCTGTCTGTGACCAGAACTTTAATGGTAGGTGGGGAGGGGCAAGGCAGCCAAGTGAGATGAAGAAAAAGAGAAAGACAAAGAGATACTACACATCCACAAACTTTCAAACACATTGTCCCAGGCATGCAGAGAGTCACCCAGGCAGAGAGCAATGAAAAGCTCTCCACACAGACCACAGAGAAACAGAGACATCATAGTGAAGTTTAGAGATACAAGGCATCATGGAGGGAGTGCAGCCCGTGGGTCCACAGGCTCTTCAGGATCGTGGACCTCTTCACCTCCACAGTCTCCCTGAAGCTCTGAGGTCCAGTGTCTGCAGTCTAGCCATCCTCCCCACCAGGAAAGAAACGTGGTTATTAAAATCTTTGGGAGGCACAGACCATGGACAACTTGGGAAAACAAGCTGCTACCCTGCTTTGATTCCTAGCCTTCAGAGAGGTTTACTTCAAAATCCAGACACTCTACATGGCATGCAGAGGATCCCAAAGAGGGAGGAATCTGAGAGCCAGGGGAAGGTAAGTGTGGAGATCAGCAGTAGTCACTCTGCAGGTGCCAGACACACCTAGGAACACATCTGAACTTGGTCCGTTCTGGGACCACCCAGGAAAGTGGTCTGTCTCTTTGAGCCTCGGTTTCCTTATCAGAATATGAGAACAGAAAGAAAAACTGAGGGCTGGAGAGATGGCTCAGCCATTAAAGGCTGGCTCACAACCAAAAACAAACAAACAAACAAACAAACAAACAAACAAACAAATAAATAATTAAGAAAGGAAAACTGAAGGAGAGAGAGAGTTATGAGGACACAAAAGGACCCTGCCTTGACTTAAAGTATACAGTATTTCCTGGAGCCCCAGGAAAAGAGGAAGCTAACTTGTCAAGTGATGTCCCTCTGTCCCTGCTGAGGGAGCTCACCGTGGTCATGCTCCATTGGCCAACTGAGGCAGGGCAGAGAGGACCCTGGAAAGGAAGACTCCATCTTCTGGGATTGGTGCCAGGTGCTCAGCTTCCCCTTGGCTACTTTTTTACTCAGAGTAATGAGTTTTAGTTAGAGGATAGAACTGAGGCTTGACTGATAACATCTGGCCAGTGATAACAATCAGTCCATCAACCAGACACCCAGGAGGTACCTAGTGGCTAGCAGTGGGTGAGCTTAGATTGATTCCCCCCACTGGCTAGGAGAGGGGACCGGGTATGGCTATGCAAAGAAATGGGCAAATATCGATATCAGGGTGTTGTGGGAACCGAGACACAAAGGGAACAGGACACTTTCCACATAAAACTCTAGTCATCTCATGGTCATGCACACCCTACTTGGTGTTGCTTCTTGAATAAGTGTGACCAGAGAGACAGGCACTGGACAGCATTCTGGGGTGTTGGGACTTTAATTAAGAGGGAGCTAACTTGTCAAAACCCAATTGACTGAGGACTTAAAATCTGTGCCTTTTGCTACTCACACATGATAATTATTGGGGAAATCAACCAGCTAGTGGTTTGTAGCATGACAGCCTGGCTTCCAGGAAGAGAGTCCCACACCCAATATATGCCCACAGAAACACATAGACCCAGACTAACCTCAGGAATATCTTCATCCCGAGAAGTTGTCCTTTCTTTTTGGCGCCTCCTGGCCTGAGGGCTGGTATCCGGCAGGCTCTGTGCAGGGGGCTCTGGACTCCTGAGCAAACGTTGAGTGTCATCTTTCTAAAACCCAAAAGGGGTGAAGAGAAACCAGACGAGGGAAGTCAATCAGCCTTGTCCGTCCTGCTGAACTTCAGCTACCAAACCCTCATCCAACAGTCACCTCTGTTCACCATATGCCCTTCCTGCCCCTTCACCCAGCAGGCATCTATTAGAGTCCTTTGAAACCACCCAGGTCACCCAGGTCATTGTTCTAGGAAATCTCCTAAGGTGCATATCTCAGTTGTCCCCAAGACTCCAGGCCATCCTGGGAGCAAAGCTTGCAGTGATTCTCAATTTCTGTTCTGTGCTCATTCCTGCAGCTTTGATAAAATACCCCGGCAGAAACACCTGCACCTGAGTGCGTTCATTTCTCTCTGTTCTTGATTGTGATGGCTAGCTGCCTTGAGTTCTGCGCGGGGATGGACTGACCTGGAGTTGTAAGCTAAAATATACCCTTTCTCCCCAACTAAGTTGCTTGCTGTCAGATTTATCTCATCATAGTAATAGACATGAAGCCAGAACAGAGACTGTGTCCCCGAGGGCCATCCCTTTGCATGGAATGTTCAGATAGTATTTTCTCTATTGTTCTCAGTATAGCTACTGGGTGGTTTCTTAAAAATAATGATCTTGGTTACCTTCAACAGAGGAGTGATTCCTACTACAGCCTGCAATCAGTAGCTGCGCCATCTGTGACCCTACCACTTTGCAGATGTCAACACTGTTATTCACGGGTTTCATTGCCAGGCAGTGGAGGGCACCTACGTGCTTGTCTGGGTGGATGTGAGCACAGAGAGCCCTTTCACTATTCCCACTCTCCTTGCCAAATAAACTTCCCTGTTGCAGCTGCATGTCCAGCTTTCTGCAGTTGTGTTTCCTGATTTAGGGGACTGTGATCCTGAAGCCCTGTCTAGCATTTTTAAGTACCAGCGGTCCGTGATATACCCGACAGAGAAAGTCCTCATGAAAGAGGATCTGCCCCAGCCAGAGTTCTGGAGCTCTTGGCTATGAGTTCCAAAGAGAGAATTAGCAACACGTAGCCAATGAAGCTTCTGTAAACAAACAGGCCACTCTTGAAGTTGGACTGATGGAAACACAAGCTCAAGGAACTCCAAGCAGTATTCCCCAGGCAAATGTTACTTTTAACTTGCTTAACCATTTTTCATTCTTATTTGGGACCCCAAACAGGTTTCCTGTATCCCAAATCAGTAGGAAGCAATTTTAAGAGAGCAATGTCCCAGAAGGTGGGGTGGGTGATTTTTTTTCTTTCCCTTTGGTCATTTGATGGGTTATAGATGTTTGTTGTTATTTAGGGGGATTGGTTACAAGTTGTTAAATGGTCTTGTTAAAACGGTTTTGGAGGTTAAGACTGCTAAGACCCAGGAATTTCTCTCTTTTTCACTTCTCGAACCTTCTTTCTCTCCTACGTAGGAGGATAAAGACTTGAAAAATGGGATATAGACATAATATAGGAACAATGAAAAAAAGGGATAGATTATTGAATATGCTTTTATATCTTTGTATATTGACACAAAATTAAGGTTATATTTGGCTACATTGGTATAGATCTTTGTATAGTGATACAAAATTAAGGTTAACTCTTTTTAAGGTATTACACCTATACAAGGCTTAAAAATGCAATGTGAAGTTTTGACCTTTTCATATCAACTGTTACAAACTATTTAGGATAATTAAGAAATGAAAATTAATAGTCATTCAAACATGCCATTTTGTTAGATACTAGAGTAGTGTATCACAGATGTTTTCTAAGTTAATCAGAAATCAAGTTGCTAAGAGACAAGCAACATTTGCTTATCTAAATATACAGAGATAGATAGGTGGTCTTCAAAAACTTCAAGAGATCTGTAGAATATGGCATTCAATGATGTCTTCTTATTTTTTTTTTATATTGAGACATGTCAGCTCCTGACAGCATCCCTCATTCTATTCCAAGTAGATGATGAGCATCAAAGAATTTCCAATTGGAGATGGCTGCATTAGTGGTAAGCTTGTCACTTGGTAAGAGAAAGCCCTTGCTTCAACTGTAGACAGAATGCTGTCTGAAAGGGACAAAACTTGAAAGCAGGTAAGTCAGCAGTCTAGCTCTGCCAGGACAGGGTAGGCAAGTCCTTCATAGTTCCTGCTTTACAATTAATGTATGTCAGAGATACTGGGACAAAAGGCTGAAGATAGATGCTCTAGTGTAATGAGAGAAATTGGAGACTATCTAGGCAGTAAGTTGTCTGTCATTTCTTAGTTTTGGAAGCTACTGGCTCTGCACTTCTTGTTTATTCAGATACATTTATCTTTCTCAGATCTCTCATATGGTTGAAGACTAGATAGTTATAGTCTCATGGTTAAATTTTAAGTTGTTTAGGAATTAAAAAGATGTTTAGATCTAAGAAGATGTTTTTAAGTTGATAATGCAAGTCAGGATGGAAACTGAGTTAGGTTTCCATCCTGACTTGCATTACCAACTTTAAACTCATTGAGATAGATATATAATAAAATATTAATATTAGTTGCCAAATATATATGGATTGGACATTGGGAATGTATGTTAAACCTTATAATTTTCATAATTGTGACCTAATTATTCTTATTGTTTTGTATTGTAATTATTGTTATAAGAAAAAGAGTCTTTTATTGGACTAAAAGGGGGAGTTTTTTTTGGGGGGAAGATACATCTTAAATTAAAACAAAACAAAAATAACAGGTAGGAGGGTGAGGGGGAAGAGGGTAGGAGGGTGGGACTGAGAAGGGGAGGAGAGAGGGAACTATGACTGAGATGTAACTTGAATAAATAAATAAATGTTAAAAAAAAGAAAAGCCGGGTATGGGCATGTGCACTGTCAACCCCAGTGCAAGGGAGGGGGACACAGATGGCCAGCCAGCCTAGCCTACTTACCTAGGCCAGTGAGAGACTCTGTCTCCAAAAAACACAGTGAGTAGTGCCTAAGGAAAGACATCAAGGTTGACCTCTGTCCTTGACATCTTAAAGTACACACATGTGAGCAAGCCTGTACATCTGCATACATGCATGCACCTTCACACACATGAACATGTTCACCACGAGGGCCAGAAGGATGATGGTACAGTGGGTAAGGACAGTTGCCACCAAGGTTTATGACCTAAGAACCGTGTTCTGTATCCATACGGTGGAAGCGGACAACTGACTTGGGGAGAAGGCACTCTGATCTCTACGAGCATGTGTGTCATGTGTGCATGCTCAGCCCTCCACCCCACACAGAAACACACAAAAATAATTGCATTTATGCACGGCCGAGCTGGTTGTGCACTTAGTCAGGGCTTTGATTCAGCATCCACAGGTACCCAGCTTTGTTCCAGACCCTGAAGGGAAGCCTCTTAGACAAAGTTTGTTTGAGAAGAAAGTTCAATGAAGGAGCAAGCCTCTGCGGTCCCAGGGAGAAGGCTGTGAGAGCAACTGCAAAGGGTCTGAGGCAGACACAGGCCTGACAGTGTCCAAATGTCCAGGAAGTCCATGTGCCTGGGGTGGGCCTCTGGGCAGAAAGGACGCGTGACATAGCCCAAAATCTCAGGATGCTTTGTTTAGCAATGGTTGCTGACTGTGTTAGGGACTACCCTGTCAGGAGAAAACACACCCACCCCACAGAGGTAGAAGTGGCTTTCTCCTCCGACACTTGGAAGTGACCAGGAGGCCAAGGGTACAAGTGATCTGAGGACAAACTCTAACAAGAAGGGCAAACCCCAAAACAAACAAACGGAACTGCTGCTGAGGGTCAAGGAAACACAAGGCAGACGACAGACAATAACAATGTCCTCAGAGAGAAGAGAGACACTCTGCTTGTAAATGGGCACTTTCGGATAACAACAGGGAACTTGGGGGAGCAGAAAAGAACTACCCAAAATGAACACATAGAAAACCAAATCCCAAGAATAAAACCGAGGAAAGCCTCCCAGCTTCATGTATGTTATACACACACAAGATATCCATACATCCAAGAGTTCAGGACTGCTCACAATGGTAGCTGACTAGCACAAAGGGTCATACATAAAGAGACTTGATAGCAGAGAGAAAGAAGATAAGGAGAAGCCAAAATCAATCCAGATGTAGGTGAGTTCTTGAAAGAAGTGAGAGATGGAGAAAAACAATTCTCAACTAAACACGTTTCTAGATGGAGAAAGCCAAATGCCTGGCACGATGGAGGAGGAGAGTGCACTGTGCCTGAAGGAGTCAAAGCTGTCAGAACCCGAATGCCCAATGAGTCTTACCACAACTGATCAAGTGTCTGCTCCTATGTGCCAGGAGTCTCCCTGAATATCCCATGTCACGGAAATAGTTGTCAGTTAGTGTTCCTTAGCCACCCCTGGACACAGGACCATATGCTTGCTGTATTGCCAGGCTGCTTAACCCCCTTTTGCCTCACTTTCCTCATTTGCAAAATGGAGTCACACATGGAATTGATTCAAAGCTGTTTGGAGAGTTCCGAGCTTAGGGCAGAGGGGCCAGCTCAGAGCCTGGAACAGACAGCTAAGAAACGCTAGCCTGCTTCTACTCCACCAAAGCACCCATCCGGTGGGGTTGTAACCAAATGCTGACTGGAAATGTGTCTTTCCTCCTCATCTATGTGGCACTCAAGGTCCTAGGCCAGTGACTCCAGGTAGTTCCTCAACCCACTCCCAAGGAAGGTCCGGCAGTCCCACAGCAGAGAAGAGGGAGTGGGCATCCAGATACACACATTAACCTTTCCCTGTCCCTACAATGAGCTGGACGCATCTGCTGGAATCATGTCCAAACTTCCAAGGACACCCGACTGCACTGAGGCTCAGAAACGCTTGGGGCGACGTTCCTTCTGTAGACGCCAGGCCAGTGTCCTTCGCCCACTCACTCCATCCCCTTCTTGAGAAAGCCCTGACTCTGATTCTCCTGGAGCAGGAGGCTGCGCGCAATCGTACTCAAAAGATGCCGAGCTGGAGTTCAGGGAATGCAGCCCAGGACGCCAAGAGAGGAGGAGGGCGCCCGATCCTCTCCCCACCGCGCTGGGACCCACCTGGAGCCGCGCGCGCAGGCGGCCCGCGCGGCAGCCGAGCCACAGGCCGAGGCCCAAGCCGAGTGCGGCGCCGAGCAGCACCGCGGGGACCAGCAGCGTGGGTACAGCCTGCAGCGCTTCCCGGCCCAGCTGCAGCCGCGCATCGCTCGTGCAGGCCATGGGGGCTCGGGCGGGTGACCCGCCGCATCCCGCCGCCCGCCAGCTCCGCGCCTCTGCACCCCTCCTTGCGGTGCCCAAGCGAGGGGAGGAGCCTGGCCTCGCCGGCCCAAACTTTCAGCCATTCCGGGCCATCCCTCTTGTGGACTGAGCATGCGCAGCCGAGGCGTGTCTTCCAACCGATATATCCCAAATGTAACAGCGGGGAAACACCCTTCTTCCCAGTCTTCGGAACAGCTATTTCTCAGTGCTCAGGCGGCTTGGAGCCCGGGCCTAGAGACTTCATTAACCCCAGCAGCACCGCCAAGATTGCTGTTGTTTTGTCTCGTCCGACTCCAGCGCTGCTCCTTGGGCGAGTAGCTCTTCCCCTAAGGACGCGCTGCCAATGCCTCCGCATTCAGTTGCTGAACACTCCTTTTAATCCCGTTTTCTTCCCCGAGAAAGATTCTTTAAGAGAGTGTGTAGAACGAATGTCCCATTCGAGCCCCTCTAGAACCCAGACGTCTCTTCATTTTGTCGTTCACCGTTCCATGAGGACAGGGTGGGAGCCAGCACTCCAGCTTCTTCAAAGACAACTGACAGGGGAGGTGACTTATTCAAGATCTGACAGCTCAGAAGAAGGTGGCAGTGTCTGTCTGCGCACACCCGTGGCTTCAGGTCACACACCTGCTATGAAGACCTTCCTGTTTCCTTACCGCGTCTCTGGGATCATATTCCTGGTAACAGCTTCATGTTGCAACTTAGTGTTTGGATGCTCAGGCCTGAGCTTGAAAAACGTCCAAAGCCAGGCAGTGGCATATAACTGTGGTCTTCTGGCCACTCAAGCTATTCGGGAGGCTGAGGCAGATCACCTGTTCCATGTCAAAAATAAAATAAAATAAAGATTAAAAAGGAACGATGCTTGTGTTTTGACCTCTAAAGTCACTTGTTAATAACTTCCCTTTAAACTATTCGCCTTAACTCTGCTCCAGGATGTCCGGCAGTTCTCAAGGGTGCAGTACTTGGTGTGAGATGCTTGGCTTAAGACACTCTAAGATCTGAAAACTCATGGCCTTGCCCAGGTCAGGTCAAGAAAGGAGTCATTGGGGATGTGTAGAGGCAGAGGCATGGCCCCCTGACAGTTACTCAACAGGACAGCTCCCAGAAGACCCTGTCCCTGGGGTAAGGGACATCACCAGAGCCCAGAAGGCAGACTACCGTCCTCCCTCCGGGTACACAGGAAAGCCCTAATCCCAGGGTAGTTTCTGCCCCAGTTTTCTCACTGGCCAAATGATGGCTTCACTTTTGTAAGGGGGGTGGGGGGTGGGCAGGTCTAGAGAGTTTTCCCAGCCGCGATTCAGAAAGTGGGTGCTCCGCTGAGACTAGACTGAGTGAAGCCCACCTTTTCTTCTTTGCTGTCGTTTCGCCTCCCCTCTCCCCGTGCCATCACCCACCACTCTCCTTGTGCTCTCTGTTAAGTGAGCTTTCTGATGCCTCTCGGTTTTCCAACCTCTCTAGGTGGTCGGAGGAGAGTGGGGGTTCAGACAGTGTTTCTGGGAATTCCTAGTACGAAGACTGAGCTGAGATCTAGAGAGCCAGTGGGCACTAGTGGGGGCCCTTTTCACCCTCGGGGAAGGAGAGCAGCAGGGTGATGTGGGGTGAGGCATACCAAGAAAAGGCGCTGCGGCAGCTCCCTCCCACGCGGATCCCGCCCTCCAAAACTCCAGATGCCAGTGTTCCAGAAAACTTTCTGGGCGGTTCACACTGAGCATGCTCTGTGGCGGGGCGGGCCCGGGGTCCGGAAGCTCCGGGACTCCTCGCGGCCTCTGTGGGGTCTGCAGCCACCAGATGGGGGAGAGGAGTTCTACGGGCGCCCGGGAACGAGCCACGTGGGTGCTGGCTGGGGGCGTCTTGACCACGGCCTTGGTGCTAGGCGCAGGACCCCGTGCGTTCCCACCTGCCTTCCCTGCTCTGGGTCCAGGGTCGCCATCCCGGCCGAGCTCGCAGGTAAGGGAGTGAGTGGGTCTGTCTAAGTTCGCTGAGAGAGTCCCTCCTTGTGGGACACAAGAGCAATGGAGGGAGAAGCTGAACCCTTTCCTGGTGGTGCTTCCAAGTACGTAGTGCCTGTACCAGGGAATTCCAGGACCGGTGGAGCCTCTAACTTGGTAGCTACGGGTTTGTAGGGGTTTGAATCCAGATCTGCACCCTAGTATTTACGTATCGGAAGACAAATCACTTCGTTTGTCTCCCTTTCTCTGGCCACTGGGACCCAGGACACTAGAGGTTGCCCTGCATTAGGTTAGTTAATAATGTATATGGGGGGTGGCAGTGTGATGAGAGAACTGGGAAGACAGGGTGGGTTTGTGCTTGCCTCCACTCTCCCCAGGTTGAGTAGGCCACGGCCTGTTTGTGATTCTGGAATAGGGTCTCCACTGCCCCATAAGCCCCTCTCCTCAAGCTGGTCCAAACTCCTCCAGCCTTCTTCTCAGGATCTGTTTACACACTCTCCTCCCTGTCCTCTGCTACCTCCTTGCCTCAGTCATCATTTATCTCTGGCTCTTGGCCACTCTTAATTTGTATCTTATTTTCTGCTGGTCAGCTTTATTTGTCAGCCTGGCACAACCTAGAATGGCCTAGGAAGGCTGTCTTAATGAGGGGTTGCTTAGATTAGATTGGCCTGTGGATATGGTCTGGGATTGGGGTGGAGGTTTATCTTGATTTGAGAAGACTCCGCCCACTGTGGGCAGTGTCATTCCCTGGGGAGGGGGCCTTACCTCTAAAATTACAGAAAACAAGCAGAGTACTAGGCCTGCATGTGTTTATTGCTCTCCGCTCTTAACTGTGGCTATGATGTGACAAGGTGCTCTAAACTCTTGCCTCTTGGCTTTCAGGCAAGAATAGGTTCTACCTTGGAATTGTAAGCAGAAAGAAACCCCTTTCTCCTGTAAGCTGTGTGTTTTTGGGGTGTTTTGTCACAGCAGCAGAAATGAAACTAGAGCATCTCTCATATGTTTCCTGAAGATCCCTAGGGGTCATCCACATCTGTGTTCACCACTTCCCTGTCTCTCACAGCCATGGCCCTGGGAGCAAATCTAGCTTCTGTTCTCATGAGGGCTCTGGCCAGTGGTGTGGCCTATTGGCATCTCTGGTGCCGCCTACCCATTCTGTACCTGTAAACCCAAGAATTCTCACAGGGCCACTCTTGCTGCAGAGACTTAGTGCTTTAAGGGCAATTCTGTTCCTTTTCTGTCACTTGCTGTCTTAGATTGTCACTTTATAGTGACCTTGTGGATTGTGCTTTGGCCCCATTGATTGACTTATTTTCCTGGAGTCCTTTCCCTTGTTCCTCCTCAGAAGATGGGATGCAAGTGGCCCATTTGTGGAGGACAAAATCAAGGCCTGTGGAAGCTGCTGTGACCCTGATCTGTGCTCGCACTGTGGCCTCCATATCCAGAGCCCAAGTCCCAGGCTTCAGATTCTTGGCACATCTTCTCCCTCTTTAGGAAACAGAGCATCCTGGTAGACATTTGAGTCTGTCAGGATCAGATGTGGAGTCTGGAGGAGGCTAACTGTTTCAGAGGAGGAATAGTATGCTTTTGGAAGTCCCCAAGGCCATCCAGAACCAGGGCAATTAACTGTAACAGGTCACTCTGTCCTTGTTGGGCCCTGGACTGAGCACCTGTGTCCAGAGGGCACATCACTTCATCACTCTTATTGGTCTGTTATAGACAGTTCTTCTGCTATAGACAGAGCTGTATCCTGGATATTCCTGGCTTGGCCACTTATATCTGTGAGGCCTGGGTCTAGTCATGGCCCCCTGGGCTTCAGTTCCAACCAGGGCTGTAAAGTCACTCTCTAAACCCTAATGAGGGTACTTATCAGATGCTTCCTCTATGGTTGTCGGAGCCTTCACTGGTTCCCATCTCTGTTTCCTCTCCTCAATATATACATCTAAGAGTCATGTTCTATACATGGGACTGGAGAGATAAATTCCCAATTGTCTGCTGATTAAGCACTTTGAGGGGTATCTTAGGGTTTTTATTTTTGCAAAGAGACAACATGACCATGACAACTCTTATAAAAGGAAACATTTAACTGGGACTGGCTTACAGTTCAAAGGTTTAGTCCATTGTTATCATGGTGGGAAGCATGGGAGCATGCAGGCAGACATGGTGCTGGAGAGGAGCTGAGAGTCTATATCCAGAGATACAGCAGGAAGAGAGTGACATTGGGCCTCACTTGAGCATCTGAAACCTAAAAGTCCACTCCCAGTGACACACTTCCTCCTACAAGGCCACACCTACTCCAACATGGCCATGCCAACAAGTGCACACCTCCTAATAGTGCCATTTCCTTTGAGCCTATGGGGGGCATTTTCATTCAAACCACCACAAGTGTGATGAAGGGACTGTAAGGGCTGCTAGTGGAGGAGAGACATTCAGATGGAGAGGCCACAGAGTATAGACATTTGAGAGGACAAGTGGAAAGGGCCTCATGGGAAGGGTCCTGGTGGGCTGGCCCAGGTTGAAGGAGCCTCTGACTTGATTGTCTTTGGTCCAATGGCACCTAGGCATCCTTGGTTAGACCTTGATTTCTTGGGATGGGCTACCTGGCTGCCTCCTGAATGGATGTGATCTACTGGGAAGGTGTCTTCTTTCATTGCCTGCCTGGATACATACAGAGGTCAGGTTGCCACACCAGTGGTTCTAAGAATAGGATTTAGGAACCCTGGATTCCTGAACTTTTTCGGGGGTCCATGGAGTCAGGGCTAATTTTGTGGTATTACTGAAACTCAACTTTCCTACTCATTTTCTCAGAAGTGACATGACATGGGACATTGAGGAGAGTTCACACAGAGGCAGATTTGAGAATCAGGTGCATCTATTAATTCAGACACAGGTGACTTTGCAAAAGTTTAAAATGATGTTATTGTGAATTTAAAAAAAAAATGGAAACCTAGTGAATTTCATAAAATCCCATAGCTATGTGACTATAGGATTCTTATTCCTATTTTAAAAATGTATACTTTGCTATTCTGGTCTCTTTTGAGTACAGTCTTTCTGTAGCACAGGAGAAATAGAGTAAATACTGACAAATGGATTCCATACAAACCCAAGTGCTTTAGTCCTTTCTATAGGTGTGTAAAGACTCATGAAGCCAACAAGTTTGGGAGCCACTGTGCTCTTGCAATCCCCATCTGGTTCCCTAGGGTTTGGGGATGAAGTAAGCCAACTCCTGTTTGAAAGCTAAGTGCATGTCTCAGAAGGAGACCTGCTCCTCATATTCATGGTTTTACTTAAAATATGATGCAAGGGTTCAGATTGGCTGGGATGCTAAACTGAATGTACTGGGTGTGTCCTAGGGAGGAGAAGAGAGAGAAGCAGAGAAGGGGGTGGGGAATGAAGAGTGAGGCAGGAATGGGAGGAGGCGGGAGAGAGCCCAGCCTGGAGCTGTGAGACATCATCTGTTACAGTGTCTTTTCTGTATCATTGTTGCCACACTGCGTCTTTGTTGTTGTTACACTGTATTTCTGTTGTTTGTTATACTGTATCTTTCTTGTTACACTGTATCTTAATTGCTATCACATTGTGTCTTTGTTAATGCTGTTACACTGTATCTTTGCTGTTGCTACACTGTATCTTTGTTGTTTTACTGTATCTTAGGGTTTTTTTGCTGCAATAAAAACACCAAGACAAAAAGCAACTTGAGTAGGAAAGGGTTTTTTGGTTTATTGTTGCACATCGTTGTCCATCACTGAAGGAAGTCAGGACAGGAACTCAAGCAGAGCTGGAACCTGGAGGTAGGAGCTGATGCTGAGGCCATGGAGGAGTGCTGCCTGCTGTCTTGTTCCACACGGCTTGCTCAGCCTGATTTCTTACAAAATTCAGGACCACCAGTCAAGCGTGGTACCACTCACATTTCCTGCAGCTGGATCTTATGGAGGCATTTTCTCAGTTGAGACTTTCTTCTCTCTGATGACTCTAGGTTGTGTCAAGTCAACATAGAACTGGCCAGCACACACTGTATCTTTGTTGTTGTGGTTGTTACACTCCATCTTACTGCAGTTTCAGAGTTGTTTTGTCTGTGTGTGAAGGGAACCCATCCTCAAATGCCTTTTGAGTCCTATGGAGAAGACTAGGGGTCTCTGGGGCTTCTGAGCTCCTACTTGACCTTTAGTGGCTGGACCCTTCAGAACTCAGTGCTCAGCTCTCTCCTCTGTGGGCTGGAATGACCTTGGCCCAAATGACAAGTCCGCATTCTGTTTTTCCATCAGAGCCTTCACTGAGCTGCTGGGTAGACTTGGCTGTCTGTCAAATGTTTCCCTCCAAGGCCTAAACTTGCACCTTTCGCCTTTTGGGACCACATTGACTGCCTTTGGTCCTCATCTTGGTCTTGGCTGTCTTTTTCTGTCCCATATTCCCTCCACTGGCAGGTTCCCTGTTTCTAAACATGCTAACAGTTTTCACTCTTTATAAGGATGTCCTTGGTCTCATTACCAGCCATATCTTGGATGGACCTCCACACCTCTACTCTTGCTGACCACCCTGTCCCATTTAGAAGAACCTCCTCTCCATTCCTCACATGGAAGCTTGCCAGTGCTCCTAGGAAAAACCAAATTCCTGGAGCAACCTGAAAGTCTCCAGATTTATCCTTATCACACTCCCTCATCTCTTGTGTATGTTTCAAGTTTCTCTGTTGGTGCACTTGGTCTCTGCGGAGTTCCTTGAAGATTCTGGGCACCTTTCCATCATGGGACCCTTGTATATGCTGCTCCTTTGCCTGATGGCTCCTCCCCTTTAGATTCCCATAGTCCCTCCATGCCTTCTCCAGGCAGTCACTGAGTCACCTCAGAAGGCCTTCCCACACTGATCAAGAGCGGCAGCTCCCAAGGGTATGCGCACACCTATCACCCCAGCACTTGGGAGGTCAAGTTAGAACAAAAGCTCAGGCTGCCAGGTCTATTGAGCATGCTCCCTGCAACTGCACACATCATGGCCTCAGTCTCATCAACTATAGAGAAGGACAATCACACCCTTTGTGTCATGCTTTGAAGAATTAAACTGGACAATGTACACAGAGCAGTTAGCTATCCTTAGTTATAGGAGACCGTTATCCTCAGTTTATAGTGAATTTAAGGTCAGTCTGGGCTACATAAGCCCATGTATCCAAAAACAAAAACAAAAACAAAACAAAACAAAACAAAAAAGCCCTCATTACTCTGCCTCTCTATCACCCTTAATTTCTTTCCCCACATGTGCTGGTTAATTTTAGCTGTCAAGTTGTCACAACATAGAGTCACCTGAGAAGGGAGCGAATCTGTCTCCATTGGGGTGGCCTTTGGGAGATCTGTGGGGGATTGTCTTGGTTGTTAAGGTAGGAAGATGCTCCGTCAGTGTGGGCAGCATTAGTTTGTGGACTGGCCGTTGAGCTGCGTAAGAGTGAAGAGAGCTGACTGACCAGTAGCAGTGACTCACATGAGTGAACTCAACTCTCTATCCTCCTGACTGTGATATAGTAGGACTAACAGCTTGGGGTCCTGCTTTGATTTCTCCTTCCTAACATTCTGTTTACATAGTGGAGCTATACAAGTAGTGTATTGTATATGCAGAGTACAAAATACACATGAATAGTATAATATAAACAATGCTGTTTATATAATGTGTTGCATATTATTGTCTTTTTTGCACATTTTGTAGGTCCTGTGAGGGCATATGTGGTGATTTCTCAGAGCAGCTAACCGCACACATCGTTGTGTCCCTTTGACATCTCCTGGCTGAATCTTGGTCTATGGTGATCACCAAGACTCAGTGTCTTTACTTCTAGTGGTGACACTTGGCTCAACTTTCTTTGGTTGCCAGGTGGTGATTTTTATAGTTTCCTCTGAAGATGGATGCAGAAATAATGATGGTGATGACACGGCAGTCACAGTGACAGGAACAGCCCGCCCCCTGGGTCACTGTGTGCTAACTGCTCTGTTGTATATTGTCCAGTTTAATTCTTCAAAGCGTGACACAGAGGGTGTGATTGTCCTTCTCTATAGCTGAGGAGACCAAGGTCATGATGTATGCAGTTGGAGGAAGCATGTTCAATATACCTGGCACCTCGAGCTTTTGCTCATATATGCTTGGTCCCATAAGGAAGTGCTTTTTGAACCTGAGCATAAAGGCTCAGGACTAAGTGGGCATCTGTCCCTTCCTGTTGCTCAGCTCCAGCTTCCTGGGTGCAGTGGCTGCTGGCTCTACATGGTTGAGATGTGAAATGCAAACTGTGCTTAAGGGCTCCTGTAACTGGAGGCGGCTGGGACAGCTCTATTTAGCTCAGTATTTCTGCGCAAAGACCCTATGGCACCAGTGGGAAATGAGAAGAAAGTGTGGGGTTGATGTGGGAACCGGGTGTTCAAGGTAGCCATTCATTAAGGGGGCCCAGGAGGGCCCTCCAGTGCTAAGCTCTGTCCCTAGTACTTAGACACACCAAGACCAGTCCCATTTTGGAGGGATGTGCATTCTCTCAGCTGGAGAAAGAGAGTAGTAAGTAGCGGTATTGGTAGATATTTGGTATAGTGGTTGGGATTGTGGGTAAGCATAAAGCAGGCAGCATGGACAAAGGCAGATGTGGAAGGCACTGTCCACGGGTGCCAGGAAGATATTTGGGGAGGTACTTGATGGGCAGAGGCCCATGTGGGATGCAGAGTAGAGAGGAGTGTTCTGGTGAGGCCTTGCTGTTTTGAGCAAGTGGGCAGCAAGGATGGGTTTGGTTTCAGGTCACCCTAAGTACCATGTTCTGATGTAGAAATGGCTTTATGAAGTTACTATAGTTAACAGAACCAAAGAAAGTCCTAAATCAATGCAAATAGGGACTCGTAAATGTTGTCTGATGACAGTCTTAGCTTTTGGGTTGGTGAAAGCTAGAGACCCGCTAAGTTAATGCACTCCAGAAGGTTTTACAGTTTTACCTGGTAGTCACGGGATGTTAGGTCAGACAGAGATGGGGGAATGGATGGCTACTAAGGAGGCTAATGATTGCTCCAGATCATTTGAGTCTGGACCTGCAACATTCCAACTCTCCACAATCAGGGACTTGCAGGTGGATCACTCAGCTTTGTAGAATCCTTGGCACAGACTGGCTTTTTTTTTCTGGTAACTTAAGTGCCATGTGACACTGGGGAGTGAATGCACAGGTAGTGAAGTCTGTCTTGATGGAGTCCTAGACAAAAAGAAACAATGTGAACTGGAGGAAAGGCCACCCATGTTTTAAAGTGGAGAAGAACTTGTCTGAGTTGTGTTGCATCCCAACTTTTGATTGTGGCCTCTCAAGTCTTCCCCAAGAAGACTGCATCCCTCCATTCCCTCCTCCTCATCTCTCAGTCCATTACAGCCCAGTCCATACTTGTTACCCAGTCCAAAGCCATATCAAAGCTTTCAGTGATTCTTGTAGCATCTTACACTGGCTCCTTCTTGATAAGTCACCTGGACCCAGATATTTTGTCACAGTAGCATGTAAGGACTCAGACACCCATTGGTAGCTACCAGAACTAGACCCTGCCTTGGGTCCACCCAGCTCTGGTATGTATCCTTCTGCTCCAGCGCATAGCAACCAATGAGCAAAGGGTATGGGTGTAGCACTGGTTGGGATCATTACCAGGCACAAAGGACCATTGAAGTCTGAGTTTCTGGTTACCCTGGTCTAGGAGCCTAGGGTGAATGGAAGAGATGAGAATGGTTGGTGTGAGGTCTGCTTGGATTGGTATGTGTGTCGCAGGACCTGGTACAATGAGGGGATCCATCCAGTGTTGCTCTTCATCACCATCACCATCATCACCATCATCACCATCATTACCACCACCACTACTACATGATGGGAAGAGTTGGAACCTTCTATGGCCCAGTGAAAAGTACATGAGTTCAGCCGGACTCAGCTGAGACCAGATTTTACCCCTTCATTCGGCTAAGCAAGCTTCCAGGAAGTTTTGAGATGGTCACTTTAAAAAAAAAAAAGATTTATTTATTTATTATGTATATACAGTGTTCTGTCTGCATGTATGCCTACAGGCTAGAAGAGGGCACCAGATCTCAATATAGATGGTTGTGAGCCACCATGTGGTTGCTGGGAATTGAACTCAGGACCTCTGGAAGAGCAGCCAGTGCTCTTAACCTCTGAGCCATCTCTGAGCCTGAGATGGTCACTTTTTAAAGAGGGATTTGAGGCTCAGAGAGGCTGAGTGACATGCCCAAGGACACATGGTAAATAAATGGTTATACCTAGAACACAACTCTCTGGACTCCGTATCCTATCCTGGGTTTCATCTCCCAGACTGATAACTGGTTGGATCTGGCCCAGACAACGAGTAAGCTGTGATTCACATTGCGACTACTTTTTTCCTCACAGGCTTTGATTCATGATCCTTTAACACTATTTAAATGAAATATTTCAAGTTCCTGAAAACTGGGATCAGCAGAAATAATCCCCGTGGTGTCCTTTAAAGAGTTTCTCATCTTACATTTACATCAGACAGGTGGAACATGAAGTTTTTCTCACTTTGTAATGATTTTTTTTGTGTGTTTTATTGTAGTATAGAGATATTTCAAGAGAAGCCCAAGGTCCCTCTGAGAATGGAGTGATATTTCAAAAATGCTCACTGGTAAGTTTCCAGGGGAGAAAATAATTGGATTTTTCCCAAATCTCTGAAGTTGTCATGTATTTAGGAAGTAGCAAATAGTGGGTCTGTGTGCTCACCCTGAGACCTGGGAAATGAAGAACAGGAGACCTGAACTTGTGGGCCTCACTAGATTTGCCAGGGCTGTCTGGTTATAAGTCATTGTTAGTAGAGACCTAGGCGTCATTTAGAGCAGGGATGAAAGTGTTGGTGTGTTTCTCCCAAATGATGAACAGTGATATGGTACTCTGATACTCTGTGTGTGTGTGTAAGTGTATGTGTGTTTGTACAGGTGTGTGTGTAGGTGTATGTGTGTGTAGGTGTGTGTGTGTACAGGTGTGTGTGTGTGTGTAGGTGTGTGTAAGTGTGTAGGTGTGTGTATAGGTGGGTAGGTGTGTAGGTGTGTAAGTGTGTAGGTGTGTGTATAGGTGTGTAGGTGTGTAAGTGTGTAGGTGTGTGTAGGTGTGTATGTGTGTGTAGGTGTATGTGTGTGTAGGTGTGTGCATGTGTGTAGGAGTATGCACATGCATAGAGGCCAGAGGCTGATGTCAGGTGCCATCATTAATCCCTTTCTACCTTGTCTGTTGAGAGATCACCTTACTTGAACCAGAGCTTACCAGGGCAACTAGTCCAGATAATTCACTTGCTCTGTTCAAACATACCAAGTCACACATATGGTGGGGTAGAGCCTGAGTGGAGAAGACCAGCCAGGAGGAGGAGGACTGCTGGAAAGCAAATGGCTCTCAGAGATCTGGCTGTGGAGTCAGGGCCGCATCTTCAGTGACTTCAGGCAGAGCTGTTATTTCCTCTGTTTTTGGAACACCAGGTGTCACAGTGACCCCATCTTGATCAGGTGCGGCACTCAGGAGATTTCTCTGTGAAATCCTCTCATGGCATCTCAGGGCCCTGGTTTCTCTGAAAGGGTCTTTAAGCTACAGCTTGACAAGTGAGGGTGAGCAACCCCTCCCCAACTCTCACATTGGGTGGAGCCTGATAGAGTCTGGGAGCCTCTGTGAGGCTCAGGCTTGTGGGTTGCCACAGGAAGCCAGACTGACAGGGGTCTACCCTCATTCATTCTCCTCCTGTCCTAGGTGTCTGGGCAGAGAGAATCACAGACCATGCGTGTGCAGCTGTCAGTCAACAACACCAGGATGCCCATGGCAGCCAATCTTTCGGACCTGCTTGTGCTGGACGAGATCACTGGCCTCACTGTGAAGGATTCTTCTGGAAATAAGACTCAGGATGGAATCCAGACTTTCAGAAAGAGGTTTCTGCAAGGTAACCATGGCCACTTCAGGTCGCTGTGGGATATGTGTTAGAATGCCTTCCTGTGTTCTCTTGGGGAGGGTCGCAGAGGAGCTGGCCTACCTTAGCAAGACAGGAGTCCCCCGCCCCCCCCAAAAAAAAACCCAGGTGTCTAAAACTGTGGATTTCCTATTTGTTTTAGATAGAGGTGGGGGTGGAGAAGAGGTGCCAGGTATTTTTAAAGTACAGCCTCAGTTTTATTTTAATCAGCTTCAGTTGGATTGAGTGGTGGATCTGTGAATTACAGTGAATCAATGACACATCAGCAGTTCATAGTGACTGTTCACCCTGTTGACCAGAGTTATTGCTGGTCAGGAAGATGGAAAGATATTTTTGAGTTGTGCTAGACAAAGGCAAAAATGGATTGTCATCAGTCTCAGAAACATGATGGTGAAATATTTGGATATGGCCACCCACGTGCTTGCATGCTGTTCATTGATGTGCTACTAGATTTCCATTACTGTAGCAACATCTGGGCTAAGCATCTCACAAAGGGGAAAGGTTCATTTTGGCTCAGTCCTAGAAGTCTCAGGCCCTGTTGCTTTGGGGCTGTGGTGACATAGCGTGACAGCAAAGTGTGATGACATAGAGCAGTTTATCTTAGTATGGTGTAGAACTGAAAGAACGAAGGCAACAAATGGAGTCCCATGATCCCTGCTGAGGATGTTCTCTGTAGCCTGGAAGCTGTCTGTTTTTGAACAGTTCACCCACCTCCCTGACAATAGTGCCACAGATTTGGGAATAGGCCTTCAACACATAGGCTTTGGGGACATTACAGAGGCTAAGGGTAGCTTGCGGTGTAGACTTCTGGCTTCCACAGATCTTTCCTCAGTTGAACAGTCCCTGATTAACAAACTAACCTCATAACCATCCTTTCTCCTAGGAGATTGGAGACTCCATTTCTGTTGGTAAACATCTCATGCTCAAATGAAGAAACTGAAGCTAGAGTGGGTGGGGAGCTTGCCTAAGGCCATGAGTAATGGCCATGCTGAGGTGGAAGCAGGTGACCTGACCCTCATCAGCCTGGGTGCACTTCTGATGTGGGGCCCACACAGTTCAGCATTGCTCACCTTACCCTAGAGCCTGGATGAACCCTCCTAATCTTTTTTTTTTTTTATACACAGTTATATTGACAGAAGCTAGTGGAGGAGTCTATAGCTAGTGACCTGTTTGGTAGCTCTGGTTTAAACAAGGTTCTAAAATTCTCATGTCCCAGCTAAGCCACCCCCCCCCCCCCGGGGGGCTCTCCTTTCAATGATACAGAAACAAATCTCTTGAATGATTCTTAGGCTGGTGTTCAGAGAATGGCACATGGGCTGTGAGCAGAGCACAGGCAGTCTGGGATTCTTCTGGCCTGGCAGCTTAACTACATGGCTTCTAGAAAGCCCTGGAGCAGCCTGAACTTCAGAGATCTATGCATCTTGGTGCCTCAGAGCATGGCTATAGTGGGAACAGTGAGGTTATATGACATGGCTTTTGGCCTAGTCAGGACCTGGTTCCCTTTCAAAGCCTTTTTCAGCTGTACTCCTCATTGCCTGCCCCTTGCTTTCCAGTATTTTTTCATGGCTCTTCCTCCTGTTGGGTCATGCCTGTTCTGACCCTTTACCTCAGACAGGACTGAGAGGTTCCTGTCTCAGAACATACACATCTCTATTCCATGAAGATTGGTCTTATATTTACCTTTCCTGGAAGTTCTACTTGATTCCCAACTCCAAGCTCCCCTCCTACCTCCAATCTCCCACAGGAACCCATCTCTTGAATGCCTCTACTCTAGCCATCCCTCACTGTAAATACTAAATGCTGCTCCACCACATGGGACACACTTCTCCTTGCCTACACCAAGCATGGTACTACCCACTGGTTGAGATCAGGGTCATAGTGATGTAGAGGGATGTATCAACAGAGCCCAGCCTGTTCCTGTGCTCACTACACTGGTGTAGAATGCTGGCTTTCAAGTTAGGAGACAGGCAACCCACTCATGCAATAAAATGACTCTAAAATCAAATGGCCAATCAGATTCTATAGTTTCCTGCCCCTCTGACTCCACTACCATCATCATCCTTTGACACCTCCCCCTTTTTAAAAGTGTAATTTAGCTGAGCTGAGAGCTAAGTGGGTTTTACCACCTGGCTGATCTCAGTTACAGTGTCTCTGCATGCTGCAGAAGGGAACAGGTTCTTTATATTAAACCTCGGCACACTCTTGGGGCACGTGCATGGATACTCTGGGTACAAGAACTATGGTCTGGGGAGGTGGTTGTAACTGTCTTCCCTTTCTCACTATCTCAGCTTTGTCCTCATAAGAAAGCAAAGTGAACATGTTGACTTTCCTAGACAAACTGATTCCCAGGCTCCATGTTCATCTCCCCTGCTTTCTACACAGTGGTCTTGCTGTCTCTAAGTTAAGGGTAACATCAGCTCTGTCACTCACCTGTAGGACTGGAACCCTGTTGGAGCCGAGGGTCCTGATTTCTGTGGGCAGAGCCCCTGTGAGAACTCAGACAAGTGTTCTACAGAGGGAGAAAGGGGCCAGAGAGACTGGCCCTGCTCCCAGCAGGTCCTGTCTGCTTGTGCCTGGGAGGCTAAGAACAAATTCTAACTTACTCTCCCCACTGGACTACTCCCAGAATCCCATGGAGTGTGTGAGATCCCAATGCTTCTTGCTGGGCTCTTGGGCTGGTGAACAGCTGTGGTGTGTGCAGGGCTGCAGGGGCCAGCTATGAGGGTAGGCTGGGGTTTGCGGGGAGGGATGGCTATTTAGGGGAGTGGCCTGGTGCTAGGGTCCTGTCCTCTTCTTGACTTGCACTTGCTCTCTCTGAGCAGTGGGCGAGTGCTACTCTGTCAGCTACATGGCCTCGATGGACCCCACATCCCTTGGCACTATAGAGAGCCTGGACCTTCCAGCCCTGCTCAGCTTTCAGAGTCCCTCACAGGTAACCCTGTCACCCTTACTTGGGACCTGCCACTCCTCTGGATGGGTGCTTGGGGATACTGACCACAGGGGTACAGGAGCAGTCTTTCCTTCCTTCCTGTCTTCTTCTTCCTTTCTTCCTTCCCTCCATTCCTCCCTCCCTCACTTTCTTCATTTGTCTTCCTTCTTTCCTTCCTTCCTTTCTCCCATTCCCTTCCTCCCTTCCCAGGGCAATGTCACCTGCTGACAAGGGCAGCTTCCCTGTTAAAAAGCCTTCTCCCCCTCCCTTGTATGTCATGTTCCATATTAGTTAGTTTCATTTCCCAATCACCTTTGAGTTCAATATGGCTCTCATTTCACAGATGAGACAGCTGAGGCACATAGAGATAAACACCTTGCCTGAGTTTAGACTGGCTGCACTGCCCCCACCCAGTTCACCACAGAGAGCTGTGCCCTTTTGTGGTCCTCGGGACAGGGGTTGGGGTTGCCACAGTCTTCGGTAGAGAAGCTGGAGTTCCAGCCCTACTGTTTCCTGAACAGGCTTTAGGAGTTGGAAAAACCCCATCTTACCCAGCAGCCAGGATGTAGTTACCATTAAATTTAGGTGTGTGGGTTGGACATGGGTCAGACTCCACATGACTGAAGTATTTCTTCTCTCTCTTTCCCAGAACAGAACTCAGATAAAAGCCCACTTTACTATCACAGTGGAAGAGAAGATAACGGTAAGACAACATTCAGATCCATCCTGTTCATGGATCATCCTTGTGCTCACAGGCCCGTGCCTGACCTCAGAGCTAAAGGGAGATGCTGGCCACGGGCCTCACACCCCTGCTATGTGGGCTCTTAGGCCCTGTGGATCCTGAGACTAGTTCTGTTGATGACCTGTGATCTTGAGTGCCAACCTGATGCAATTTAGAATCACCATGGAAATTATATTAGTTTCTGTTGCTGCAATAAAACAGTGGTCAAGGTAGCGAACAGAGGAAGAGTTTATTTGAGGTTAGTGTCCAGAGGGAGGAGGGTTCATCATGGTGGGAAGGTATGGCCGCAGCACCAAGAAGCTGAAAGATATCTTCCACCACAGACACGAAGCAAATAGAGACAGGCTGTGAATTCTCAAAGCTCACCCCCAATCATGTGCTTCCTCCAACATACGTCCTAAAGGTCCCATAACACCCCCCAAACAGCACCACCAACTGGGGACCAAATGTTGAAATACATGACCTCAGAGGACATTTCATGTTCATACTGCCACAGAAACAAACCTCTGGGCGTGTCTTTGAGGAAGTTTCTAGATTGAGCTAACTGAGGTGAAACATCTATTTCCTGGGGTTGGGGTCCTGGCCCAGCTGCTGGGGACAGTTTGTCTTCCCAGGTTGTACCGGGACACCGAGTCTGCAGGCAGTCTCCCTGCCTTGGCTGTTCACTAGGAATCTGTTTCCTTTTTGTTTGGGCGTGCGATTCTTCCTAGCACACACACTTATTCGCCTGTGTCTAACAAGTGTGACTCACTCTGTGGTTGGTTAGCCTTTTCCAGGAAGAGGGGAGAGGGAGAGAGGGAGAGACAGAAGGAGAGAGAGGAGAGTGAGTCTACAGTGTGTGCTGGCTCACATGATGTTGGAGGCGGAAAAGTCCCTGCACACCAGCCATGTGGCATAGGCCAGGCTGGAAGTCCTCGGGCCTGGGATGCTGATGATGTGACTCATCTGAGGATGCAAGTTGGAGAACCTAGTGCTCTTTTTTTTGTGTGGCCTACAGTCTTAGGTGGAAGACTCTTGAATTCTGTGGTCCATAAACCAGACAAAGAGAATGTATCCCTGCACCAAGAGACAGACAGACAGACAGACTCATTCATCTTGCCCCTGGATTGGTTCCATTGTGGTCCAGCCAACTGGGTAGTCCCTGCACATACTCACATGGAGTGGATCTGGGTGTTGTCCAAGCTCACCCCCCAGGGAGGGTGGGTCTTGGGGGCACCTGCCTGCATTCTGTCTACTGGGTGTATCTTTCTGTTTTGACTCACCTGCTATCTCAGATGCACCATCCAGCTGTGACCAAACAATACAGGGACACATCACACTTCCTCAGCATCCCCGGGTCTCCTGAGCAGCTCACAAATGCTCAGTTTTGTCATCGTTGACACAGGCTTGCAAGTGAGATTTCATTATTAACTCATCTTTATTTCACAAGTGGGGAAACTGGGGTCATATAGTTTGCCCAAGATCCTATGACTAGAATGGCATGTTCTCTGAGGCCACCCCTAGGCTTGGTGACCCCAGAGACTAACAGTTGTTCTCATGGCTCTGACTGAACTAGTGACAGGGTACTTGACTGTCAGCTTGTCAGGGTCTGGGATCACTTAAAAGACACACTACTGGGTGTGCCCATGAGGGCATCTCCAGACAGGAATAACTGAGGAGGGAAGACCCACCCTGAATGTAGCAGTCTCCATCCCCATACACTGGGGTCTTAGACTAAATAGAAATGAGTAAGCAAACTGAACAGCAGAGCTCATCTCTCTCTGCTTCCTGACTGTGGCTGTGATGTGAGCAGCTGCCTCACATTCCTGCTATCCTGTCTTCCCCACTGTGATGGACTGTGACCTGGAGGAAATCCTTCCTCCCTTGAATTGCTTTTGACAGGTGTTTTGCCATAACATAGCAAAAAGAGTGGCTCCTATGGCCACACAGCAGAGCTGGCAAAGGGGAAAGATGAACCGGGTGGAGTCTAGAGAAAGTCCTCAGCAACCTTTAAGTCCTCTCCCAGGACACTCCCTCCCTGGCAATGAGTCTTAGGAGCAGCCGTGAATGTTCTCCAGGGACTGAGTTCCACATAGGTATCCACTGACTCACACCAATTCCTGACTCCAGGAGGAGGAGCAGGTGCTCAGCAAGGGGCCACACTGTTTGTGCAACATGATAAGTGAATGGTGTGCCCCCTGCCAGATATGGGTCCCCAGACACTGGCCAAGGCCCAGACTTACAGGCTGGCCTTTAGAAAAAAGGACAACAAAGGCAGGCATGTTAATTCTTGCTTGTAGGGCTAACAGATGGTAGTAGGGCCTTTGATCCCAGGCGTTCTGGTAGCAAACCACACAGCTATACGGTGAGGCTCAGGACCTCCTAGGGGCCAAAGTACTGCACAGAAGAGATGGAAACAAAGCCCGGTCTAACTTTCAGCAATCCTGCAGTCCAGTGAGGTAGTTAAAAAATATAGACTACAGTTTGTTGGTCTAAGAGCTCCAGAGGAAGCAGTTTGATCTGGTTCATTCCATGTTCCTTTTATTGCCTCAGTGGGATGTGATAATCAGTCAGTAAATATCCCTTGATTGAGTTGATTGTCACCAATGATGATTGCCAGTCACTTGAAGAAGTGGCAGATGACCTCATGATTGTGATGGAGAACATTCTCTTAATGGATGTGCCCCTGCTTCCAAGGCCAGGCCCTCCCACAAGGAGAGAAAGGAGCCTGCCTTCTCCAGGGCTCAGGCAGCCTCTCACCTACACACAGCCTTTGGGAATGAAGGAAGAGGCGCCTGAGCAGGATGCGGGTTGCCCCTCACCAGGTACCCTCTGGGATTGGGCACTACCAGCTGGTAGGCACCAGAACGGCAGGTTGCAATGCTCTCTGGGAAAGATCCCAGGACCATGTAGACACACACAGAGAGCTCTGCCAGTGGTCACAGCAGCCAGAGTTATTCAGAGTCCACTGCCAGCCATCTCCCAGGGAGATAGAGAACTTATGAGCGTGTCCATGCAGTAAAGTGGTGTTTAATTAAATGGAGAGAAGATACTTTCCTGTGTGGGTTTAGGGACAAATGACAAGATCTCTCGAGAGAATGAAAGAGGTGAATGCTCTAATCAGACTAAAATATAAAAAGGTAAAGTACTATATAGAAAGTTAATGCTTCATAATCTGGGGGAATTTGAATATAAACAGTTGAGAATTTTGCTTTTAAGAACAATAGCAAGAAACATAAGTGAGAAACTTGAAAAGATATCTATAGTGTATATAAAAGGCAAGTGCCCTAACATGTAAAGAACATGTGTTAACTCACAAGAAGAGGAATGCCGTAACAGATTTCTAGCCTCGAAGCGAGCACTCTCAAACATGCGATTTCATGGCGAGTCCTTGAAGCCTGGTGGATGTAACATTATTAGCAAAGCCACGAGGCGTTGAGCTGAGGTGGTGGCGTGCAGGTGATCATGTCGTCACTATTGTTTTTTCTGCCACATTGCTTTCAAGCCAGATAGCCCTTGCTCTGACCTCAGCTTAAAACACGACTCTAGTTGTCACCCTTAGAACACAGACCTTCCTGCGCTCTTTCTTTAATGGCTTCTGATTGAGGCTTCATCAGAGGAGTTAACCTTCTCAGCTCCTCTGGGGGCCACTGGGACCCTCTGTTTTCCTTGTGTTCTCCTTCAGGCCTTTTTCTCAGGCATTCTTCAGAATTTACACCAGATTACTTCTACTCCCAGATGGGTTGTTTTCCCCCCTGCTGGACTTCCATGGCATTACAGCATTGGACTTATTCCTCCAGTTGGCACTAGACACTGGGTTTGTTGACAAAAGAGACTTTTTGCCATAAGATGATCTGGCCTTATGTCTTCATTTTCCGGAAAAAGAAGTGGGTGCAGAGAGCCTGGATGGAAATTGGCCATGGTCATCATGCTGTGCACCGCCATCGCTGTGAGGAGTCCCCTGTGATGTGTTCCCTGAGCCAAGCTCTGCTCTGTTGGTGAATTAGCAAGTATATTAGTCAGGGTTCTCTGAACCAACCAAATTCATTTATTTAAAGGGATTTATTAGATTTGTTTGCACATGATGGTCTAGATTAGTGGTTCTCAACTTTCCTAATGCTGTGACTCTTTAATACAGTCCCTCATATTGTGGTAACTCCCCAACCATAACATTGTTTTTGTTGCTACTTCATAACTGCAATTTTGCTATTGTTATGAATAATAATGTAAATATATGATATTGAGGATATCTTATATGTGACCCCTGTGAAAGGGTCATTCAACCCCCCAGAGGGGTCATGACATACAAGTTGAGAATCTCTGTTCTAGATTGACCAACAACAGCCATCTTCACACAGGGGAGGCAGAGAACCCAGTAGCTTCTCAGTCCACCAGGCTGGGTGCCTCAGTAATCCCAAAATGGCTCGAAGGCCCAGAAGACTCCTGGAGAGTCTCTGGTGCTCAGCCCACCTTGGGAGGTGGAAGAAGCTGGGCTCCCACAGCAGCAGAGGGGGAAGGCAGCAGCAGCAGCAGGGTCCGCGGCAGCAGGGTGGGTAAAGTTTCTACTGAGTAGATGAACTCGCCATGAAGAAGGCAGAAAGTGAAGCTCCCCCGTCGGGTCTCCTTTTATCTGGGCTGCCACTGGAAGTTCCCACTTCAAATGTTCTGTTACAAAAAATCCCCCAGAGCTGTGCTCAGCAGCTTGTCTGCTAGTTGATTTCAGATTTGGTCAAGTTGACAACGAGGATGACACATATGTCACATGTCCTAACGCAAGGCTGCGTTAGGACATGTGACATATGGTTGGCACTTCCTGCAGTCGATCTGAGCATTCATAGATCACTCAGGGGCCAACAGTGATTTGCTGTCACTGCCACCCCTCCAGTTCACTGGGACAAGGGGCAGCAAGCCACCATCCTGCCTGCTGCTCGGACATGGAGGCCAAGCAAAAGACTTCAACAGAACTTGCTGAAAGCTCTTCCGGGAAAGTCGTGTGTGTTCCCCTTTCCTATGCTTGGGGAAGTGTGTGGGCATGGAAAGACATCATGTGTGTACCCCATTTCCTGTGTTTGGGGGAGTGGGTGGGCAGAGTTACTGTGTAGACACTGGCTGTCCTGAGATCT
>CAJQZJ010034048.1:883692-898331 GCA_907164525.1 Lophiomys imhausi
CACTCACAGTAGTACAAACAAACACCATTAAATATCAGGTGATGCACCTACATGTGCACATGTGGGCCAATTGATGTGTATCTAGGATTTAGGGTCTAGGTCTAGATGGACCATAAACACAGTGTAAAGATTGTTCGTGTAGACTGAATCAGTTCCTAGCTGATAGTGAAGGTAATTGTCTGGGCATATTAGCACTGTGGGAAATTTCCCCACTTTGAAATGATGTAGAACAACAGAGGAATAGCCAGGAGGCTATAGGACTCAGCCTTCCTCTTCTAATTCTTGGCACCAACTGCTGAGGATGACTTGTCAACATTTAGCTCCTGATCTGGGGTTCTGGCAGAGACTGATTGAGCCAATCGATATGGGGCAAGAGGGGAGACATCATTACCCCAAGCCTGTTAGGAAGCAACCACCATGCTCAGAAGATGCTCAGGGAGAACATACCTCCACTCCATGTGGAACTAGGTTTCCCCCACTAACATGCTGTGATAGTAGTTATTCAGGTAGAGGTCTGGACCCGAAGACATCACAGATGTATGAATGGTGCTTGAGTTTACTTCACTCCCATGATGCACAGCACTGATCTCTAGTACCAGATACTGGGAAAGAGTACATACCATTGTAAAAAAAAGTGCCCCCCGGCCCACCCACTAGCATTAGTTCAGTGTGCACTCTGTAATATACAAGTGTTGGAGTTGGCTGTGAAGTTCCAGATGGCTCGGGGATCTGGCTTCATGGAAACCAATGGAGTGCTGCGGCAACCATCCTAGCTTGGGAACTCTGGTGCTTAGCGTGGGAAGGCCATCTGTGCTTCACATTCCTGGCCATGCAGTGTCTTGCTGGACAGTGCTGATCCTCGCATGTTGGATCATGGACAGGCCACAGATTATGTGAAAGGGGGACTGTCCAGACATCACAGGTCTCAAGTGGGTAGCCTATGTGTATCTAGTGTCTACACAGGGAGAAGTAGCTCTGGCTGATGGGATGGCTACCGGTGCAGCTGCTCTGGACAGATCAGTACTGTTCTTGGGATGCCAGTTAGAGCTGGGTTTGGAGGACAGCCCACCAGGACCTTAGAGTCTGGAAGCCAGACCCAGATTTCTGACTTCAGATCTCTGCTTAGGTACTTCCAGTGGTGTGAACTGGGTCCCCTCATCTGTGCTCATCCATTTCCAGCAGTGTGATGTGTGCTGTGGACCTGGTTTCTTTATCTGTAGATTGGGAACAATTATTCTCTCCTTCACCTAAAATGGGAGAGGCTCAGCGGGCTCTTACCCAGCGATATCCCAGAAGACACACAAACTTGAGCCAGCAATTGTTACTATGACTCCCTTCTTCTGTCCTTTGTACCTGCCCTGCCTATTCTATCTCCTTAGCCACCATGGGACTGGTTAGGTGACTGACCCACCCTAGAACATCAACATTTGTCCTATTATATAAGGCTGTAGGACATCCCCAATTGGGCTGTGAATGACAGTGCAGGTAGCACATGTGTCCTGTTTGATGGTGCACACATGTTGCTGATGGGCAGGTGGCTTACAGCTGGTCACCAGGGCACTTCTCAGAGCCCTCTTATTCTCACCCCACTTCCTCATAGCCTCTGTTACAGCAGGGATGTTCAAGGTGTTCACCCCAATGCCGGTCTGTGGACTGTGTTCCAAAAGGAAAAGTCATATTTTAACAGTCTGCAAAGACTTTTCCTAACATTCTAACGAGGCACACAACACATCTCATCTTGTAAAACAGGAGAGTGTGGAAGAGCTGATGGACTTCTTCCAGGCCACCAAGCGGTACCATCTCAGCAAGAGGTTTGGCCACAGGGAGTACCTGGTCCAGAGCCTGCAGGCCATGGAGACCCGCGTGCAAGGGCTACTGAGCACTGCGACTGCCCAGCTGACAAACCTCATCCACAAACATGAGAGGTAAGATCATCTAGCTTCATGAGGGAGCCAGAAACACTGCCCCGACCCTCTCAGCCAACACCAGAGGGAGACTATCCACTCAGCTCTGCCCAAATGCTGTCACCTGGTTTGTCATGGGGATTCTCTTGTAATCTCTCTAGACTTTTAAATAGCATACATATACATAGTAGTCAAGACAACTGTATGATGACTTCCCCTATGTCCCTACCACCCAGCTTCTGCCAGCTCTGACTCATGGCTTTATGCTCCTGTCTTGGAATGCTTGGAGGAGCAAATCTTGAGCTATCTATATTCTCTGGATAAATCCATAAAGAGGGCTGACACCAACCGGTGGGATGGCCCACTTCCCTTCAGGACTAGCATTGCCCTCGCAGCTGAGTGTGATACACATGGAGGCTTGGTTTGGGCTCACGTGGTTTTTCTCAGCAGCACCAGGGACCATGCAGGTGTCAAGTGGTGTCAGGCAGGGCCCTCAGAAGCTCCACTCCTTGCCTCTTGTCACAGTCCCTTCCCAGCCATGCTCTGAGGCAGCTTCCTTGTAAACAGTGAGATGTGCTTTGTAGGTCTGAATGAAACAGGGACAGGACAGTGAGGTTGGCCTGCTCGTGACCATGCATGGCTCTGTGAATTGGTTCTACACCTCAGGTCATGTTATGGGGACATCAAAGCTTCCTGCTGTGGTTAATAAAGATTCGGTAAGATGCAGATTATGTAGACACTGCCCATCTTGAGATGATAATGGGTCATCACTGCGGCCTGCTTGGCATTCCTAATTAATTTTCACTGAAGTGCCCTAAGAGGTTTCCAGGGATGGCCATCTTACCTCTTATTTTAAATTCTGTTTTAAATACTGGCACAGACTTACCTCTATCTCTGTCTCTCTGTCTCTTTCTCTGTGTGTGTATTGGGGGGGACACCTGTGGGGGTGGGTACTGAGTGTTTTATTCTCTAGCTTCCCACTTTACTATTTAAGACAGTATTTACCTATTTGGAGCTCAGAGATCGGCTATCCTGTGTGGGCAGAAAGCTCCTGGGATCTGCCTATCTCTATGGCCTCACCACCACCACCATTACCCCCGCCCCTTCTCCTGCCTGGGTGACAGATGCATACTACCATACCCATGACCCTGAGATCTGAGCTTAAGTCCTTTCATTTGCATGGAAACACTTTAGGCCCGTGACCGTTTCCCAAGCCACAGACTTACATTCTTAACTCGCTTGCTTCCTTTCCTTCCTACCCCGTTCCATCAGGACTGTCTGATCTGTGTTGAACTGGGGGACACAGCCAAGGGATGCAGACAGGCTGGGGTTAGCGATGGCAGGAGAAGTGCACACTCGTCAAGGCTCTAGGACAAATAGAAACTTCAGGACAGTCATTAGGAGAGCCAGTGTAGGGACTGACTCACATGATCCCAGAGGTTGGGAAGTCCCTCCACCTGTCCACATGGCTATTGTAAGTCAGTTCCAGTTAGAAGGCACAGGACCCAGGTGCTGGCATGTGAATCCCAGTCTGAGGGCAGAGATGGTGTAACTGACATACAGTAAGCTGTGAGGCTCAAAGTGTGTGTGTGTGTGGGGGGTCAATCCTTTGTACTGTAAGTTTGTTCTACTTGGGACCTCACGAGTTAGGTGTTAGCAGCGTTTTGGAGATGTCTCTTTTCTGTTGCTGTTGCAGAATACTGGGCTGGACACAATGCGAGTTTATTTAGTGCATGGTCTGTCTGCAACATGGAAGGGTTAAGGCATGCACACAGCCCTGTATGGTGGCAGTGCTTGAGAGAGAAGAGGGCGTGGCAAAGGGAAGAGACTCTCCCTTTTCATAGTCAACCCACTCCTGAGTTATAGCATTGACCATCTCTTTATATTAAATTTTAAGTTAGTATTTAAAGTAATAGATTTCATTATGGAATTTTCACATATGCATGCCATTGTACTTTGTTCCTGTTTACACACACACACACACACACACACACACACACACACACACACACATACACACACCTTCCCTGTCCCTTCTCTTCCCCTCCTGCTGGCCTCCTTCTTTCTTGAAAATCACCCCCCTTTTCTGACTTAGCTCACTGGTTAAGACTCATATGGGAAATTAAATGTCAACACACGTTTTTTTTTTTTAAACATTTATTTATTTATTATGTATACAGTATTTGCTCTACATATATGCCCGGGCAGATCTCAATGTAGATGGCTGTGAGCCACCATGTGGTTGCTGGGAATTGAACTCAGGACCTTGGGAAGAACAGCCAGTGCTCTTAACCTCTGAGCCACCTCTCCAGCCCTCAACACACGTTTTTGAAGGGAACATTCAGACTGTAGCATGAGCTTCCCTGTTCATGTGCTGGTGTCATCTGAATCACTGCCCAGATGTCCACAGCGCCTCATTGACATTCCCTCCTCTTGACCCAGGGTTCTTAGTCTCCTTCTTCTTGAGAAGCACTCTTCATACCCAGTGGTCTCTGCAGACATCTTTTTCTCTGCAGACCTCTGCCTATTTCTGACCCATCAGATCTCAGGGCTGAGATCTCTCCTTCTACCTCCATGCACCCTGACTTCGCTCTGCTGGTGCTGTACTGTGTCTTAGCAGCAACTTCTCCTTCTGGAGGTTTTCCTGCTTGAGACCGGCCTAATGAGAACTATACACCCATCCATGCAGCAGTTCAGCCTGCAGAGGGGAGGGAAGCACATGTGCTCCCTGACTTCCCATCATCTCCATGTAGGGCCGGGTACTTGGATGAAGATCAGATGGAAATGCTTTTGGAGCGTGCACAGACGGAAACCTTTTCTATAAAGCAGAAGCTGGACAATGACTTAAAGCAAGAAAAGAAAAGGCTCCATCAAAAATTAGTAATTAAGAGAAGGCGAGAGCTTCTGCAGAAGGTATGTAAGGCACGGTGCTCTTTATCTCTTCAGGACCCTTCCCATGGGGCAACGAGCAATGTCATCACACAGGATGGTCAGGGCTGGCGGCATGATCGGTGGTTGATTAGTAATGATTTCTTAAAATGCAATGTGAACGAGGATTCTCTGTCTCAGCACAGCAGAATTTGTGGTGGACTAGTAATGTCTGCATTGGAAGGGAATCGGATGATGATAGATACTTTTATGTTTAGTTAGTACTGGGTGTTAGAAAGGAAAGTATCTTTAATCCTTAGGAGGTGCAAATGTGACAGTCATTCTTTCACTGGGGAAGGGTTTCCAGAGCATGTACAGTACAGATGGGACCTATGGACTGAAAGGATTGGTATCGGCTCAGGACCCCAAAGACCAAGTTCTCAGCACAAAGGAGATTTATTTACCTGAAAAGGAGAAGAAAGGAATAAGAGACAAAGACAGGAGATAGATGATGAGAGAGAAGAGGAAGGGAAAAGGGGAGAGGGTGAAGGGGTATTTGTCCTGAAGGTGGAGACAAAAGACTGCCTCTGGATAGAGAGGAGACAGATGTGGCCCATAGGAAAATGCAGTTTATAAAGGTAAAAGGGGAAACCCTGGGTTAAGATGATGTGTTTAATTTTAAACAGGCATGTTAATTAGGTGAGCCAAAGGGACCTTTTGATTGTTAGACTTCAATACTTTGAAATCTGCACCTTGGTGGTCAGCCTCAGGGGGAGGAAGGAGGAAGCCAAATAAGGGAATGGACCTTGGGGGCTAGCTTTAGGAATGCGATCTAATGGTTTTTAGCAAGGCAGAGGGAATGGGGGAGGAGGGCATGGTCTTCCAGAGCCATGTTTGTCATACTGAGGTTGGCCAGAGTCCCTTCAAGGACAAATAAGCATTTAAGGCAGGCAAGAGGGATGAGTGCAAAGTTGCAGGCAGCAGAGCAGCATTGCCTTTCAAGTTTAAGTGCTAAGACTACTGCATTTGACAAGCTCAGAGAACAGAATGGGGCCGGAGTGTGTACAGGGGCAAGGTTGGAGGAGAGTTGGCCAGAAGCAGGGCCAAGTACTGTTCTGGTTCCAGTGGGAATTACAGCCTTGTTTGGTATCAGTTCAGAAATACACACTCCTCCACCAGAAGGTCAGGGCTAGATTAGTCCCTACACAAAAAGGTGGAACGTGGACAGGGATCCAAGATGGCCAGTCAGGCTGGAGAGCAGGAGAAAAGTTTATTTTCACTGCCAAGTGTCACAGTTCTCTTAGCTAAACAAACAGGAGTAAGGATAGCCCTGAACCACTCATGCAGTGAAAGGGCTACTGCTCTTTTAGCTGGGCTGGCAGCGATGGGCCAGGCAGCTTCTAGGAGCTTGGAGCTCCTGGACCAGGCTAAGTGTCTGGGTGACTTCTGTGGCTATTTTATGAACAGCCAACAACCAGCCATCACAGATGAACTGTGGTGGGCAGTCCAGGAAAGGAGGCATAAACTTAGCCCCTCTTGGCAAGCTTCAGAGGTGGTCACTGGGGTGACTGGCTGTGATGATAGAGATGCACGCCTGGCTAGGCAGGCAGTAGCAGTGGTGAATTCTTCATAGAAGAAAGAGTGCTTCCTTCCCAAGTCTAAAATAAACAGCCAAGTCTCAGGTGGTCATGGTGGGGGGGGGAGAGAGAGAGAGAGAGAGAGAGAGAGAGAGAGAGAGAGAGCACCAGCCTTTGGACAGTAGCAGGGGTTTTGGAAGTGAATATGTTTGATTCATTGGGTATGGTCCTATCATAAGAAACACAGTACCTAATTATCCCATGGGCAATGGGGGTGGGGGAAGAACTTCAGGTATGCTTAGAAGCATGGACAAATGTCATTGGCTGAAGGCCAAAGCACCAAGAGATCTCATTAACATGGGGAAGTACCTCCAGGAATCCCCAGGTGTTCACTGGACAGGTTTCTTATCAGGAAAGGGTTGGGCCTGCAACTTCTCTGAGGGCTACAGGACAATCCTCAGATAGGGGGTGTGGGATTCAGGAGTCCCCAGATCAGGTGGAAGAGGGGACTCAGCTGAAAAAGGGAGTATGTCATTTAGCACTGAGCTCAGGGGCTTTCCAGTAATACCAGACTTCAACCTTAACAGCAGAAATTCTTCACAGTGAAGTCAAGGAGACATGATATGCCAACCTGAAGGCTGACCCTCTACATTCAGACCAAGGAGAAGGTAAAAAGCTTTTAGGAAGAAAAAGTGACTCTGAGTTGAGAGCAGCACTCATAAAGAAATCCTAGAAACTGCTTTTTATTATCAAGTTGTGCCCAACAGAAAGCCATGCTTCTGACTCTCGTCACTGAAGAACATTCCATCGCTAACATCACCCCATTCTGGCTCTGAGGGACTAAGGTGGTCAAAGCATGGGAGCCTAGAGCCACATTTCCTAGATGGTCTGGCCCCATCCAAGGTTAGTGTCTAGAAGGAGGCCTGGACTTCAGACCTCACCACAGAGTTTGGCAGTCTCCTGCAAATGTTATTTCTAGCATTTACTTTTGATAAATATTATGAGTGACTCAGAAGTAGTGATAACTCCATGAAGGCTATATGTTGTGTCCCTAATGCCAAGGACATGGCCTGACACATGCAGTCAATAAATATTTGTCTCAAAAAGTATTGGAGGACTGAATGGATGGTTGCACTGGTCACAGCATGAACAGATGGAAGAGTAGCTCCTCTTGCTCTTAAATAGAATGGAGACTGTGGGCCCCTGTTACAGGTGACGCCATAATGGCTTTTTCATGCAGGGCAAGTCTTTCCTACTTCAGAGACTTAGAATCTGATAATTTCCACCCAGGACTTGCACAAAATCTTCCTTAAGAGGATTCACTGACTTCCTCATTAAGTTGTCTTTCACAGGTATCAGCACTGGCCTCCCTACTCACATATCATGATTTTTATTGACCACATGCCAGACACATAGTAGGGCCAACAGCAAGTGTGCATTGTTGCAGACTCTGCCATAGGCATTTCCCTAAGGGCTGAGCATGTATTGAGCAACTCATGAGGGTCCCCACTGTAGTGTAGTTGCTATTACTACTCCCATTTGACAGATCAAGAAGTAGAGGCAGAGCGAGGGCCAGACTTGTGGATGGGAAGTCAGGATAGAACCCTAGTGGGCTACCTCTTGGGCTTTACCTAGCCAATATATAGCTGCTTGTCAAACACGAATGTTTAACTGTAGTATGCGTGTGCACATGTATAGCATGCATGCACACACACACGTGCGTGTGTGTGTTTTGTGTTGTGTGTGTGTGTGTGTGTGTGTGTGTGTGTGTGTGTGTGTGTGTGTAGGAGAGGGATTGTTGACATCTGAACCAAGGGTCTCAACACAGGCTAAGTAAGCACTCTGCCATTGAGCTGCATCTCCAGCCCTCTTTTAGCTTTTACTCTTTGCTTTCATACATGATTCACTATGTTGCCCAGGCTGGCCTTCAACTTACAATCCTCTTGCCTCAGTCTCCCAGGTGACTGGAGTAAAAAGTCTGTGCTACCAGACTCTGGGGTTTGGTTGTGCCAAGGATGGTTTTGTAAATGTGAGATTGTTGGGGACAAAGCTGTACATACCTTCTGTGTCCCCTTAAGTTTCGAGAGAATGTACTGTACCTCTTTGTCCCCCCATTCCCTGTGCTCCTGCACTCCGGGTCCTGCCTATCTAGTTACCTTTTCTCACATTCCCGGCAGCACAAGGAGCAACAGAAGGAGCAGGTGTCCCTGGGCGAGGCCTCCAGCACTGCGGAGGACGCAGTACAGTACCTGTGCCAGTGGAGGAGTGTGATGGCTGAGCACTCCGCTGCCCTGGAGGAGCTGCAGGAGCGTCTGGACCAGGCTGCCCTGGACGACCTCCGGGTCCTGACCGTGTCACTGTCTGAGAAAGCCACGGAGGAGTTGAGGCGCCTGCAGAGCACGGCCATGACACAAGAGCTGCTGAAACGCAGTGCTCCCTGGCTCTTCCTGCAGCAGATCTTAGAGGAGCACAGCCGGGAGTCTGCGGTCCGCACTGCGCAGCTCGAGGCAGAGGAGAGAGAGCATGGCCATGAGCTGGTGCAGGGCGTGAGGCAGAGGCTACAGCAAGATGCACCAGAGGCCTGCACGGAGGAGCAGGCAGAGCTGAGGCATTGGGAGCACTTGGTGTTCACGTGAGTGATGATGAGTGGGCACTCTTGGCATCCTTCCCCACCATGCTGGGAAGGGAGTGGTTCATGCAGGAGAGAGAGAGAGACAGGATGACTGGGCATGAGATGCCATTCCCTGACAAATAAGATCCACAGTGTTTGTTATTCACACACACAGGGCCTATAAGTCACACGGGATTACACATGACCTGCAGGGTCATCATGGGATGATGCACTGTAGGATAGAAGAGTGGGTAACCCAGCTCTGTCAGGGAGGTAGACATATCATGCAGTGGGTTGTCAGTGAATGAAGTGTGTCTGGTCCCTCCATTGGAAGCGCTGTATGAGCTGGGTGTCATGGTCAGGTGCAGTTATACTTTTTGAGCTACTTTATTGGGTTCTTATATCTGCCACCCTTCTCCACCCCAATCTCTTCCAACCCTCCAACACTAGATAGGTGGGAAAGAAGGTTAGAGGGGAAGGGGGGTATAGACCTCTTTATATAACTTCTTGGTGATCAGGGGTGTTGGGTTCCTAGGGCCAAGTCTTCATAGTCAGAATATTCAGCAATCCAGCAATCCAGCAATAGCCAATGCAGCAGCAGGAACCAATAGCAACAGGGACCAGAAGCTGGGGTAGCAGCAACTGCCACAGGCCCTCTCAGCACTCTTCCATTTATACCCTCTTCAGAGTCCCCAGAATGAAACTATCCACAGCTGGCAAAAATCACGGCCCTCCCAGAGCACTAGACAATCATAGGTAGCGGCTGTGGACAATCTGAAGCAGTCCCATATCCCACACCTGGATATGTTTAAAACAAAAACATATTCACATAACATCACCGGTTTTTAAAGAAACCAAAACTCTCACTACAGTCAGGCCTGGAATTCCAGCACTTGGGAAGTGAAGGCAGGGAGATCAGCCACTTCGTGGCCAGCCTGGCCTGTGTGATGCAAAGCCTCAAAATAAAATAAGGGCTGGGGAGATGGTTCTGTTGGCTAAGTGCTTGCTGAGCAAGCATGAGGACCTGAGTCGAGGTCCCCACAACCCAACCAAAGAGCTGAGTGCATAGCCTGTAATCCTAGCACTGGGGAGGCAGAGACAGGAGGGCTGCCAGTCTCAGCAAATTGACAAACTCCAGGCTCAGGAGGAGACTATCTCAAAAGAATAGGATAGAGAGCAAATGAGGAATACACCTAACATTGACCTCTGGTCTCTACATTCATGTGCATGCACATGTACATGTACCGCATACATGTGTGCATGCACACACAAAACATACACTCAAAATAGAAAACAAAAAGTAAATAAAGAAACATACCTTGCCTTGCCTCGCATGGTGGCACACTCCAGTAACCCTGCAATTCAGAGGCAGAGATATGATGAGGTTGAGGCTAGCCTGGGCTACGTAGTGAGACTGTACCTCATGATTTGACCCATTTATTGTCACTTTCCACACAGAACCATGCAATGATTACCCAATAGGACACAAGCATCCGTAGTGACCCGGCTTCATCACTAGAAGCTGCATGTGATGGGTTAGACACAGCTGGGGAAGCAGTGGGGCAGCCGATGGCTTCATCTAGGTGTCTCTGTTTGACAGCCAGACTTCCCTGGGACACTTGCCAGTTAATTGTGCCAGCTTAGATTTGGCTGGACCCAGAAAAGGGCCTTTTGTGTATAATAAGGGTCCACAAAGCAGTGAGTGCTTAGTGGGGGGAAACTAGAGAAGCTGCAAACATGGCCAGTGTGGAATGAGCCTGCTTGTGTAGATGGAGAGACCTGTGTTTAAATTGGATACCACCCGCTGTGTACATATGGGAATGATGCTAAGCTGCTCCTGGCCTCAACTTTCTTGCTTGCCAAATGGGGTGATGGCACTCAATCTTCTGGGGTGTTTTCTGCAGTGCATGACTCTATCCGAAGTGTGTGATGCAAGAGCCTAGGCTGAACTTGGGTACCTCTGAATAGACATTGAAGGACACAGTGTCTATTTGTAGCTGCCCTGCCAAGCTTAATGGCCTCTGATGGCTTAATACCTCTTCCTGCACAGTGGTCTTCCCAGGAACCAACCTTGCTGCCAGGAGAACAGGTCAGGTGTGTTCAGGGAGTGGTATTGACTTTTATATGTATGTGTCTTGTGCATGCATGTGGTATGTTTGTGGTGCTAGTGTGGTATGTATGCCTGTGTGGTCTGTATATGTGGGGTGTGTGTGTGCATGTATGTATGTTGTGGTATATCTGTTTGTATGATGTATGTGTATGTACACATGTGTATATGTGTATGTATGTGTGTTTATATGTATGCAGATGCATAATTGTGTGGATGTACCTATGTGACATCTGAAAGGCTGGGTGTCCTCTATCACTGTCCACCTTATTTCCTTAAGGAAAGTTCTCTCACTGATTGAACTGGAAGCTTCACCATTTCTGCTAGTCTGGCTGGGCAGCAACCTCTCAGGATTTGCCTGCGACTGCCCCTCAGTGCTGGGTTTCCAGGTACACACAGTCATGCCTGGCTTTTACATGGGTGCCAGGGATTTGAACTCAGCTCCTCATGACTGCACAGCAAATGCTCTTACCCACTGAGCCACATCCTTAGTCACTAATGATATTGTTGTCTTGTTTGCATTAAACAGTCCCCTGGTTGGCCCCATCCCCTTTGTGAGTGTGATTTCCTTTTTTTTTTTTTTTTTTTTTTTAAGCAGTCTCTGGTTAGTTGTTGCTTTCTTGCCCAGGGACACAAGACACTGTCTCTTCAGCACAGTAAAAGCCAGATCCTCAAATGCCACTTCTTATAACCACTATTGGTCTTTAGTCAACTCAGGTGGTGCTCAGCTCCGACCTTCCCACAGTTTCATTGGTGTAGGATCCCTTGATCTGTTTGAATTCCATGTGACATTCCCATTGCCTGATGGTTATTTCCTTCTTCATTTGGAACTGAATTGCAGCAAGTGTTTGCAAAGCTAGCATAGAGTTTCCCATTTATGGAATAATGAGACATCTTTCATGGCCTTCAGCAAACTCTTATGAGTTCTCCAGGGGTTAAGGAGGGTTAGCCCACATTGCCAGCTGCTTCCACGCATTGCTGATTTGAGACCTAGAGGGTTGTGACCTGAATTTCTGAGGCATTAAATAAAAATGGCTCTTCACTGTGGTTCTGAAATACACTTTGTAAGCCAGATGAACTGCTGCAAACCCACTGAGCAAAAGGGGAATCTGAAGCAGAAAAATAGTGGTGCCTTTGACCAGCCCACAGACTCCAAACCAGGTTTTTGGCCCAATGCTGAGCCCCATCAGGACAGGATCCTGTCTCACATGTACCTGTTTTGTGCTGGCCACAGCGCCAGTCTGTTAGAAGGCTGGTGAGAGTAATGACTCTATTCCTGCCAGAGTCCCTGTAGCTCAAGAATCCTTGTTCCCAGAGGGCAACAGGCAGAGGCTGTCCTGGGAAGAGAGATAAGGAAGAGACATTCAGAATCTGGGAGGTTTTATATGATGTCAGCTGAGGACCCTGGGCATCCCTGAAAGTCAGGCTCTATTTCTATCGGAGAACTTTCTGAAACTTTTCATTCCCACATTCTACACTCAGGTCTGAACATACGGAGCCCAGCCTTGGCTTCCTAGGGCAGATATTCTGCAAATATTTCCTAGTTTCAAAGCATTTACAGAGCATATTCATGCACCTTAGATAGGTTTTGCTACAGATAGGTTTTCTTCCATTGTCCAAAATGAGGACATGGACAGGGCTATGTCCCCTCTAGAGGCTCAGGGTACGCTCGGCTCCTTGTATTTCTCTTGGTTTTGGCCATGATTGCCAATCTTGGCTTTTCTTGATTCATAGACATATCACTTCTTTACTCTGCCTTGAGGTCCCCTGGCTGGAACTCACACCATGCCCATGTCTCCCCTGCTGATAAGGACGCCACTCGTATTCTGAGCTGCCGCTTCTCTAGCACCATCTAATCTGAATTTCTCTTATTTGTAGGGACTCCATTTCTAAATACGCCTTGTCCCTAGTGTGGTGTTTGGTTGACTTTGAACAGATGATCTGGGGGACCCAGTTCAGCACCCAGCACCCAGTCAACCAACTTGGTACCCAGCATGGTCTGTCTGGGTTATTAAATGAGTCACTGGTCACCATTCTTTATGCAGGCCTCAGTGCTAGACCTGTGTTCACACTCACAGGGAACTGACCATCCCTCCACTGCATTTATGAAATGCTGCTTACTTAGTTGGGTGGACAGTGACTCATTTGTCTGATATAGTGTTATACTCTAGGCACTCAAGAAATGCATACAAAGCCATAGATGAGCATCTAAAGCTCTTTGCTCCAGTCAGGGATTTAGCTCAGAGATGTGGCACCTGCAGCCTCCCTCCCCCACCCCTTGTCACGTTCCCTCTGACCCAGGCCATCGTCACTGTCTCCTCCCAGGAAGCTCTGCTGTGCATCCATCTCACTGTCTGAAGAAGACCTGCTCAGGGTGAGGCAGGAAGCCCAGGGCTGCTTCACCCAGCTGGACCGGAGCTTGGCCCTCCCCAGAGTCCGGGCTCGAGTACTGCAGCAGCAGTTGCAGACGGCCTGGCGGGAAGCAGAGTTCCGGAAACTGGACCAGGCCCTGGCTGCACCTGAGCTGCAGGTAGGGCCATGTCTAGGCTGCCCATTGCAGAGATGACTGTGTACCCCGGGGGACCTGTGACTCCATCAGCTCTGAGCTAGTCATCTCCTTCCTCCATCCATTGCTCTCTGGTCATGATGGTATCTGAACACCCCTAGAATTTCTCAGTTTGCCCTGATCTTAAGGCCTGCAGTAGGCAGTTATGGTGCCAAGGCCAGCAAGAGCAGTGACTGCCAGCAGCCATGAGTATCAGCCTCCCCTCAGCTCGCCAACACACTCTTCTGCTTCTCCTGAGCATTGCACAGGGTGTCTGGGAGTCACCTAGTTACCCCTGCCTTCAGCTCACACCACTTTCTGACTCGAGGGTCCATAAGGCCCTTTTGTATGTGACACAGACACGAATGCTCAGCTTAGCTTGGCTGAGCCATGAAAAAGATGAGGTTCTCTTATACTGCTCCTGAAGGCTGAGGACTGACAGCCACCTTTAGTGACACCTATTATTCATGTTCATCCTCCGTAGCCCATGGACCAGCATAGGATAGACCTCACACAAGGCTACAGCTCTGCTTGGCCTGTCCACATCCTGTCCTGGCGTCCTTGTTCTGCCTAGGCCATTCCTTAGAGCCCTCAGGACCTTTGCACCTCCCATACTGGGCTCAGCTTTTGCTTCTAGGGAACCCAACGCAAGATGGAGTGCTTGAAGTCGCTGCTTCCTCTGCCTGTATGCTTTGTAGTCTAGTCAAGTGTCAGCTAATGTGACCTCTGCAGGGGAGCCTGTCCTGAATGCCTATCTAAATCCACTTTCTATGCAGCAGTTGTCACAAAACTGAGTGTCTCTCTACCACCATTTCCTGGGGTGGATATTTGCAGTTTTAGCCATGCACACACATCCCTCTGCCTTGGGAAGAAGCCAGTGTCTCCCCTGACCTGTCTCTCCCCACAGTCCAAGGCGAGAAAGCTGCGTTCCAAGGCCAGAGGCAAGGCAGACCTTCTGAAGAAGAGCTTGGAGGATAAGATCCGCCTCTTCGAGGAACGGGCTCCTGAAGACCTGGCCGACAAGGTA
>CAJQZJ010034048.1:898341-941374 GCA_907164525.1 Lophiomys imhausi
TCCGCCTCTTCGAGGAACGGGCTCCTGAAGACCTGGCCGACAAGGTAGGTCTGAGCTCTGGCTGTCTACAGCATGAGGAGCTTAGAGATCAGAGACTACCCACCCATCACTACCCAAGCAGCAGGCCATGGAGTACCCAGTCCTCCAGATAGGGCCCATTCCTCAAAAGTGCTCTGATTTCCATCTCAGGAAACCCTATTCCTCCTCCTATCTGCCTGGAGATCTCCCATCCCTCAACTTCATTGACCATGGTAGCTGCTGTATTTGAGCTCTGTCCTAAGGCCGTTGTGTATGTAATTTTCTGTACATCTCTTGAAGTCTCGTGTGTGTGTGTGTGTGTGTGTGTGTGTGTGTGTGTGTGTGTGTGTATGTGTACCCACGTGTAGAGGGCTAGAAGTTAAACTAATGTGCCATTCCTCAGGAATTGTCCACCTTGTTTTTTGAGACAGGGTGTCTCACTGGGACCTGGGGTTCACCAGTTAGGTTAGGCTAACTGGACAGTGAACCCCAGGGATACCCTTTCCTCCTTCCCAGTGTTGAGATTCTAAGTGTGAACCACCAAATATGGTGTTTCTCATGGGTTCTTCAGGCTGAACTCAGGACCTCATGCTTTCCAGGCAAGAGCTTTACAATTGACCCATCCTCCCCACACCCACCCCAGGTATCTGGACAGCCTCTCCTCACATATCACTTCTTGTTTGTCCTGGGTGCTGCACCCCAGTCCACCTGGTTCCCTCTGTGCACCTCACCAGGACAAGTAGCTCTGTCCTCTGCTCTCCTCAGGTGTTGTCTCCATCCCCACCTATGGCCACTTCTCTTCACAAGAGGTTTCTCCTCTAAGAAGCCTCCACCAGCCCTATACTGCTTCCCACTCACACCTCCTCCACCTCCTTCTTATCTTAACACTCAGCAGGCTGTCCATCCCCTTCTCAAATATTCTGAGCAGGCATCCATGGCTAGGCACTGTGTACATGACCGGTGACGGTCATACCATTGACAGATAGGACACCCTATCCCTGCACCTATGGGCACACATGCTGGAGCGATGGATGGACCCTGCATACTTAGCTGAGGCCACAGACTATGGTTGGTGTCACTTTGGGGGCAGAAGAGATTTGATGCTGCTGTCCCTGTAGGGAGAGTTCACCCACAGTGAGGTGTTTTGCAGATGGGACACGAGCTTCCTGGGAGATACCATGCTGGAGAGAACACTGTGTCATAGCTGTTGGGCTGCTAATGTGTTTCCCGTGCTCCACAGAGGGAATGTGTTCAGGGAGATTGTGGCTATGTGTCAGGTTTTTCATGCTCTATGCCTAGGTTTGGTGGCTTTTAAAATTAAAGTCATTATCTTTTGATTTTTTAAAACAATATCTCACTTTGTTGCATAGTGATCCTGATGTCTAAATTTCCTGAAGACTAAGACTACAGGTGTATGCCACCATGCCTAATGTATTTTGTGGTTTTAGCACAGGTGTGTCAAGAAATATGCATGTGTGGTCTGGACCTGAGCCTTAGGGTCTGCTCTGGGCCTGATCAACTGCTCCCTTTAGGCATAGTTATGGAGTTAACATCTCCAGGGACCTGAGTCTCATGCCTTTGTCACGTGGGTGCTAACTATAGCTGAAGAATGAGACAAAGATAGGGCAAACAGGGGTGAACTGTTACCTTCTTAATTGTTAAGGCCAGTTCAGAAGATGTGGAGCAGCATGAGGGACTGATGGATCAGTCCTACAACCTAGGGACCAAACTGACCCACCACCCAATCATGATGCCACCGAGGTTCCCTAGGGGAACAGAGCCAAAGTCAGGCTTCCAAAATGCAGGCAGAGGAGAGTCAGTGAGTCCCCACTTCAGCATGAGAAGAGGAGGAACCTGGTGTGGGAGGCAGGAGCTGCTGCACTGACAGAATCCGCATCTTGTGGAGGCTGGAGAGAGCATTTGGTTTGTAGTCCTCCAGGAGAAGGAGCCGCTGCCAGAGTGAGATCAGATGTTGTCAAGGGAGCGTGGCTAGAGAATGGAGATTTGGTATGTGGGAGAAAATAGGTAGCCCAGCCCTGACTAAAGGCTACTACTGCACTGGTGCAAAGGTGGCCCAGGGAATGTGGAACTCCTCAGAGAGGATGCTTTATGGTGTTCTGAGCCATGAGATGTGTGGGGGTGTGTGGAGACAGACACCTGGTGGAGCTTGTCAGATGGCAGGCCGGGAACCGGGAGAGCCACCTTGCTGATATTATTGAAGTGGGGAAGCACACTGAGAGACTGCTCTGTTCCCTGGTGACCAGGTACCAACTGAATTGGCAGAGGCCAGCTGAAATGCAGACCGGTACTCACCTACCGCTCAACCTGCCCCCAAACCCTGCCTCAGTTCTCTCTGCTCCTTTGAGTGATTGCCTGCCGAAGAGCATTCAGACAGGAAGGTGTGTAAACGCTAACATGGCTGCTGGGTCGATGAAGGAAGAAACTGTACTGAGTAAGCTGTGTGTGTGTGTGTGAGTTTGTGTGAGTGTGTGTGTCTGTGTGTATGTGTGTGTGAATGTGTGTGTGTATGTGTGAGTGTGTGTGTGCATGTGTATGTCTGTGGGTGTATGTGTGTGTGCACGTGTCTGAGTGTGTGTGCGTGTAAGTGTGTGTGTATGTGAGTGCGTGTGTGTATGTGTGCGTGTAAGTGTGTTGTGTAATTGTATGTATGTGTATGCGCATGTGTGTGCACACAGGTCAGCCTGCTCCTGTGTGCACATGTCTGTATGTGAGGTAGAGGACAGGATGATGTCGTGTAGTACCTTCCTCATTTGATCTCCACTTTTTTTTTTTAAGATAAGTTCTCTTTTTGAGCCTGGAATTTACCAGCTGGCTAGGCCAGTCTCAGGAAATCTCCTGTCTCTGCCTCTCCAACAGTAGGGTTATAGACACACACTGTCCTGCCCAGCTTTCTGTGGGTGCTGGAGATATGGATTTAGGTCCCCTACTTGTACATCAAACACTTTAGCAGCTGAGCCACCCCCAGGCCTATATCTTCCTATTATTCATCTATTACCTACTTACCTGTCAATCTGTCAAGCACCTTTTGCTACATTTCCCTCCTAACACTGAAACTTGAAGTGTTCCCATGTCAAAACATAGAAGTCAATCATTACCTTTTGTCCCAGTGTAGCATCTCACCATATGTGGGAGGGTTAAACCCGCTTAACCTCCTCAATGAATGGGTGCATAGGTTCTGAACCCCTTGATGTTTCAAGTATCCTGGAGTCTCTGCATGAACTAACTGTTCACCTATTGTAGTGGGGGATAGAGAGCAGCCACCACTGTGCATGTCACAGATGAGAAGATGGAGGCATTGAATGATCCCGTCACAGAGCTGTGAGCAACAGAGCAGAGCATGAAGCTTAGGAAGCTCACCCTTGGCATGCTTCTCCTGCTGGTTTTGATCATGCGGACATGAGGATACTCATAAGTATTCTTCAGGAGAATGTAAGCAATGTCAGGACCATGGTCCCGTTCACCCGTTGTTTCTCTGTTTGTTTTAATGTCACACACCTCCACACACACGTTCACTGTTCTTTCACTGTTTCCAGGTTCCGTGATGTGCCACACATGCCCACCTCCTCAGGAACATCACACCCAGGGTGTAACTTCATTCCCACTCATCAACAGCATGCCCTATGGTGCTTTTGCAGCTGCCTGGCTGTTATGCAGAGGTGGCTGGGCACCTCTTCAAGGCCATCTTGACTTCACAGCTCATTACTGTTTAATCAAGAGAGCCTTGTGCTCATCTTTGGGGTGGCCTGACAAGAGAGGGAGTGGGTGGCATGGGTTCTCACAAATGTCTGTCTTAGGGAGGGGAGGGATACTCCCACAGCCACAAAGCCTAGGAAGACTCCATTCTGTTCTGTCTGTTCTTAGGCCTCTCTTAGCCCTTGAGACAGCCACTACACCTGTATTTCCCTGAAGCACTGAGGGAGAAGTGTCACAGCTTCCTACAACCCTCAAACAAACCCAGAACCCATTGTTTATGTTCACGGGGCTGGGGATGGAATACAGGTGTGTGGCAAGTGCAGTACAACTGACGTATCCCCAGCCCTCCACTAATGCTTGCATTTTACCTCCGTCACAAATCATATCAGTGTGTGTGTGTGTGTGTGTGTGTGTGTGTGTGTGCGTGTGCGTGTGCGTGTGCGTGTGCGTGTGTGTGTGTGTGCGTGCGGTACATGTTTTGGCAGGACAAAAGTCAAACCCAGATATTCTTCCTCGGCCACTGTCTACCTGTTTTGTTGAGACAAGATCTCACCTGGAACTTGACAAGTAAGCCTGGCTGGCCAGAGCCCCTACCTATCTCCCCTGTCTCCCCAGCTTTGGGATTACAAGCCAGTGGCAGCACACCCCGCTCTTTTACATGGATTCTCTGGGGTGACCTCTGGCCCTTATGCCAATGTAGCCAGTGTCTACAGGCTGAGCTCCTCAGCCCCACAGTGGATGTGGACGCTTTGGCTTTGAATAGAATGCTTTTTTTCTACTCTGTTATTTTAAAACTTTTACCTTTTAAATTTTTGTCTAACTTACACATACATTCTTTTTAAGAGTCAAATAATTAGAGGAAGATTGTGCTAAAAAAAAAAATCAGCCAATCAATCCATCGACAACAAAAGCTAGAGCAGGCCAGCCAACCATACATGCGCACATCCTAACTTCAGGGCGGATCAGTTGAGTTTCAGTAATGCATCTCTAAGCAGCTTGCTCACCTTACTACTGACTCTGCTTTGGATTGTCTATTTGCTTTTCTCTATGAAAAGTGGGAATTTTCATTTCAGTGTCACATGTGGGCCCCCCCTCTACCCCTAACATAGTTAAATTGATGTTTATGATTTCTACTGCAGTTTTAGCTACAAATGGATCATGGAGTAAACCATGATCAGCTTTCATCCTATATGCCTCTCTCCCTTTTTTTCTGGAGTTAATATTGTCCATTTATTCCTTCCTTCCTTCCTTTCTTCTTTCTTTCTTTTTTTAAAAAAACTGTTCTATGTGTTCACAGCTAATTTATTCTGCTTCTTGACAGGTGACCAAATGTTCTGTCAGGGCCGTCTTCTCAAGGTTGACTCCAGGTTCATCTCCTACTGAACATGGGTATCTGAGCCTCTCACACAGTGCCTGTCCTGGTCTCCTTTTGGGTACTTCTTCTTTTCTTTCTTTCATTCCTTCCTTCTTTTTCTATTTTCCTTCTTTTTATCCTTTTGTTTGTGAACAAAAGCCTAGGTTTTATCTTGCAAGCCTTTGCATTTTTTTATGTACATTTTCTGCCTCTTTTCTTTCAGAATGATTCTGCCCCAAGCTCTCTTCCTAGAGTAAGAATATCTTATTGTTGATTGCTGCTTTGGCCTCTTATTTTTCTCTAAGAATGTGAATGATTTTTTTCAAAAGGTTTATTTTATTTTATGAGTAAGTATGCATGTTTGTGCCTGCTTGTCTGTATGTGCACCACATAAGTTCAGGTGCCTAAGAAGGCCAGAAAAGGGCATCTCTGGAAGTGGAGATGTGGGTGGTTGTAGGTGCTGGAAAACAAACCCAGGTCCTCTGCAAGAACAACAAGTGCTCTTAGCCACTCAGCCATCTCTGCAGCTGCCAAAGATGACTTAAAATTCCTGGGTACTCACTGTCTCCTCTGTGCTTGCTAGGAGTTCTCCTAGGATTGTGGGCCTCCTTGGTGGTCCTCCATGTGGTCCTCCTTGGTGGTCTGCTAATGTTTATAAGTGGGCTGACAGCTCCTTGGAAGCTCTGGGACTCAATGAGGCTTGTACACCATGGCCTTGGCCTTCATTTTTGGAAGACCCCCTCCCAATGTATTCCTTGAAAACTAGCTGAATTCCAAAGGAAAGACCACTGTAATCTTTTGTCTAGAGCAAAAAGGTCTGGGTGTCCAAGATTGTGGTGCTCAATAGGAAGAGAGCTGGGAATTTCACAGTCAATATACAAATTTACATTTGGGCTTTCTGTTTTCAGTGCAGAGCTTTTAGATGCAGCTGGCCTCCTTTTCCTAGCTGAGAATTCCCACAGAATAAACCAGGAGTCATCTGCTGGTTGGAAGGAGGAGGAGTGGCCTGCTGCATGCACAGAGGTCAGGCAGGGGCATCCTTGGAGGTTTCTTATGAGATGTTCCGCCTTTTCTTCAGTCCTACCCTATTTTCCCATGTTGCTGATGCTCCTTTTCTGGGACTTGGCACATCCTGCAGAATACAGTATTTTGTTTCTGGTGTACTCTACTCTGGCTGGCTGAGATTTCAGCTTGGAGGAGCTGATGAATGGTTTACTAGTCAGTCATGCACTTTCATGGGATATTTTGACTTCCCACCTTTCTGTTTGTACCCATCTTATTTGCTTCTCTTACTGTTCCAATAAGATCTCTGGTCTTACATTAAATGAGAGTGGAGAAAGTGGGCACCTTTGTCTTGTTACTGATTTAGTGGAAATGCTTCAGGATTTTTCCTCACCGAATATAATGTTGGTTATAGGTTCATTATATTTAACATGTTTTATTTTTTACATATTCCCTTCTGTTCTTAGTCTCTTCAGGACTTTTAAGAAGAAGGGATATTAGATTTTTGTCAAATGCCTCTTCTGTTTCTGTTGAAATGGCCACGTGATTTCTATCCTTGGGATCATTTATGTACGTTAAAACAATTACTGATTTACATATATTGAACCATGCCTTGGTGCCTGACATAAAGCCAACATATATGTAGTGAATATTTTTTGATGTGTCCTTGAACTCAGTAAGTATTTTGTTGAGAAATTTTATATCTAAGTTCTTTGGGGAGATTGTTCTGGAATTTCCATTTTGTTGTTTCTGTATCTTTGTCTGGTCTTGGTATCAGGGTAACACTAATTTCATAAAGACTTTGGCCACGTTCCCTCCTTTTCTATTGTAAGAAGCATTGGCACTAGTTCTTTGAAGGCCTAGTAAAAACTCACCAGTGAATCCATCTGGGCCTGGACGTTTTTTAGTTGGGAGATTTTTAATGACAGCTTCATTTTCACTGCTTGTTATAGATCAGTTTAAATTGTCTATCTCATCTTGGTATAATTTTGGTACATCTTATATGTCTAGAAATTTACCCATTTGTTTTAGATTTTTCAAGTTTAGTGGAATGAATGTCTGTTTTCAAGGTTAGACCTAACGGTTTTCTGAATTTCTCTGGTGTCTGTTGGAGTGACTCCCTTTTCATCTCTAATTTTACTTACCTGAGTCTTTGGTTCATTTGGCTAATTGTTTGTTTATCCTGTTTTATCTTTTAAAGAACCAGGTCTTTGTTTTGTTGATTTTCATTTTATGTTTGTTTGTTTATTTCCATTTCATTATTTTCTGCTGTCAAATTAATGTTTTCTTTTGGGCTAGTGATTTGGAGTTTTATTTGCTTCTTTTCCAGAATGTTGCTAAGTTATTTATTTGAGATCTGTCTGCTGTCTTACTTGAGACACTTGTAGCTCTACATTTCTCTTTTCAGACTGTTTTCATGGTATCCTGTGGATTTTGGCATGTTGGTTTTTTTTTTTCATTTGATTCTAGGATTGTTTTTATTTCCTTCTTGATTTCTTCAAGGACCAATTTCATCACTCAGTGGTGTGTTTTTAAATCTCTGTGAGTTTGTGTATGTTCTTGGGTTTCTCTTGCTGTTTGTTCTGTTCTATTCATATTCTGTTATTATCAGATAGAACACAAAGAATTATTTCAATTTCCCTAGTATTTGTTGAGACTTGATTTGTATCTTAATACATCATCTGTTTTGGATGAAGTTACATGAACTACTGAGAAAAATGTGTATTCTGCAATATATGGATGGAATAGTCTGGAGATGTCCCTTAAGTCCATTTGATCTATGATGTCATTTAATTCATATTTTTCCTCAGATAACTTGTTAGTTGCTGATAGTGAGGTAGTGAGATCAACTGCTGCTATTGTGCTGGGTTTAATCTGTGATATTGCATCTAGTAGTATTTGTTTTATGGAATTGAATGGAGCTGTGTTCAGGATGTGTGTGTTTAGCATCTTAATGTCTTCCTGATCAAGTCATTCCCTTTATCAGTGTGAAGTCACCATCTTCACTTTTCTCATTTGTTCTGGTTTGACATCTGTCTTTTCAGATACTAGAACAATGAAACTTGCTTATTTCCTAGGTCCATTTGCTTGGATCACCTTTCTCCATCCTTTCACCCTAAGGTAGTGTCTGTCTTTTGTAGTTATGTGTGTCTCTTAGAGGCAACAAATGAATGGTTTCTACTTGTTGATCCAATCCACTAGTCTGTGCCTTTTTATTGGAGAATTGGGACCATTAGTATTCAGAGTTACTACCAAAAATGTGCATTGGTTCTTGTCGTTTTGTTGCTTTTGTGGTATTTGGTTTGTTCTCTTGCATGACTGTTATTCTAGCATGGTTTATTCTTTCCTGTAGCCTCATAGATAGAATTGTTTTTCTCTTCAGCCCAAAGGAATTCTTTTAAGTATCTTCTATAGAGCAGGCTTAATGGTCATAAATTTCTCTAGCCTATTTTTTTTATCATGTAAAGTTTTTATTTTTCATTCAGCTATGACAGATAACTTTGCTGAGTAGAGTTCTCTCAGTTGGCAGTTATTGCCTTTCAGAACTTGAAATAATCTTTCTAGGTTTCCTGGTTTTCAAAATTTCACTTGAGTAATTCCTTCTCGTTCTGCTGGGCCTTTCGTATACGTATGCACTTCTGTCTTGAAGCTTCCCATATACACTCTGCTCTGCACATTTAGGGTTTTCACCATAACAGGACAAGGGGAGATTCTTTTCTTGTCCTACATGTCTGAAGTCCTAATTGCCCACTGTAATTGGACTGGCACGTCTTTTCCTAATTCTAGGAAATTTTCTGTTATTATTTCTTTGAAAATATTTTCTATGCCTTTAGAATGAGATTTTTCTTTGTCTATGACAATTACCTGGTGGTTTGGTCTTTTCAGAGGGTCTGTGTGTCTTGAAATCCCCATTGTTACAGTCTTTTTTTTTTTTTTTTCTGTGCTTGTTGTATGGCTCCAGCTCTTTCATCCTGTCTTTAGCCTCCATATTCCACCCTGTCTGTGATCCATTGTGTGGCTGACATATTGCTGTAATTCACACAACTGCTGTTGCCTTTTTTTTTTTTTTAAATCAGCTATTTGCTTTCAAGTGAAATATTTACAGTGTTCAAGTGTGGAACCTGGTGGATTTGAGTGTGTAGCTCACTGAATAATTCTTCAGTCCATGAGCTGTTGGTACCTGTTGTAAGGTCTACATCATCCCCTGGGGAGGATAGGAACTGCCAGATATTAGCAATATGCAGATGTAGGCCAGGCGGTGGTGGCGCACGCCTTTAATCCCAGCACTTGGGAGGCAGAGGCAGGCGGATCTTTGTGAGTTCGAGGCCAGCCTGGTCTACAAAGTGAGTCCAGGACAGCCAGGGCTACACAGAGAAACCCTGTCTCAAAAAGACAAAAAACAAAAAAATATGCAGATGTAACAGCCGGCTGTCAACAGTGACAGTATGGCGTCCACTACTATTGTAGTTAATTAGATTAGGAATGAGAGGAAAGTAGAAGAATAAGGATAAGAAGTAATTATTAGATGGACTTTGAAAAGCAAAAAATGATGTGGTGAAGAAGCTGGGAGGGAAAAGCTGGGGTCCTGTTAGGGCACACCGATTTTAGAGATTATTAAAGCTACAGATGCTTATAATTGAGACGTAAAAGGAGGAGGGGATAAAGATGAGAGAAAGAAGACAAGACAGGGGCGTCAGTGGAGCACAGCAGAGGTGTAGCTGGAGAGGAGAATCCCACAACGCTATGACCCACATGAGCACCATGCAAACAAAAGCAAAAACCTTCTGAGACATTTCGGTAAGATTAGGAGGCAAACCACAGAAAATAAGGATGAAAAATAGTGTCTATGCAGCGAATTGCTGGTCCAGCTGGACTGAGCTGACAGGTGACAGTCTCAGATCCCTCTTGCTCTGGCATGTTTTGCCCAGTGCTGTGGGGAGCTGGGCAGCAGGGGTGTGGGAGTCTTTGGTCTCTGCAGTCTCTGTGTGGTCTTTCCTGATAGTTCCCTGGGACCTCCCTCAACACTTCACTTCGTCTGTCCGTCCTTTTTCTGGTCCTGGAGATCCTGTGTGCTTGAGGAAGGCCCTGGTCACCCCTCACCCTCGCATCTCCATGTGTTTGTTCCTAGATCTAGTAAGAAGGACTGGTGTGATTTAGAATCCCATGAAGACCCCGTGGCAGGGCTTGGCTCCACGGAACCTTAAAGGGCATCCTAGGACCCAGAAGACGCTTCCTTGAGGTTCTATTGCTGTCAGGGAAAACTAGGAAGGAAGTTGTTTGAACTTCCTACTTAAAATAAGAACATTTAGCAGGGCCTTGTTCTCAAATGAGTTGCTATTATCTGAGAGACATGAATATGTAAAGAAGGCAGCCATTAATACCACATAGATATGCAAATCTCTCCTTCCCCAGGATTCTCCCAGAGATTCAAACCTGATATAGGGACATAAGCTCACCAGGTGCTGGAATTAACAAAGTAAGCTTTCTAAGAAAGAAAGGGGGACTGTGGAAAACCTTTTTAAACATTCCCTGTCTGGCATTCTTAAGGGACTTACAAAAAGCTTTGTGCTTTTTCATCGCATTGAAGGTATTCACTTAGAGTAACCTGGGGCCGCCCCTCAGGGCCACTGCACACCCTCTGGCAGGGCACTGTACCTCAGGAAGGCTGAGGCTCAAGGAGCTTGTAAGGTCTACAACGGAACCAACAATTCAGACAGCATGGGCTTTATTCCTGAAGAGACCTACTGGGCTGAGTCCTCTAGCATAAGGAGCCAGAGACTGCTGTCCTCTTACAGGCTAGAGGACACGGGAGAAGACTGGCATCTTTCCTCTTTGGCTCATGGTCGGCCATTGTTAGGAAGGCTAGGGAAATAAGGTGAGTGGGGTGAGGATGGATGGACATCTTTCCTGGTCAGCTGTCAGGGGAGGCTGGTTAATCTGGGAGAACAAAAAAAAATCTAGAAAAACATCTTACTTTAGTTTCAGGAATTGTATTTATTTTGAAGCAAATGGAGAAGCTTTGCAAAATGGCACAATTTTGGCAAACCTTCCTGACTTTTTTCAGATAGTTGTAAAAGGTGGTGGATCTATTTTCTATGTAATTATCTTCTGCTGGTTGGTCCCACAAGGCAGGTCTTACTCAGATTGAATCCCATGAGCTTTGTGTCTTGTCTGTCTTGTCTGCCAGGTTGTGCTTTGGGAACTGGGATTAACAAGAGGTGGTGGAAGATTAGTCTTTCTCCCCTCTGAGTGCTAGAGAGGGATCACCATGGGAGCATCTGACAGCACATGTAACCTGATTACATTCGAAGGTTTTTGAATCTGACAGCACATGTAACCTGATTACATTCGAAGGTTTTGAATCTTCTATGTGTAGTTTCTTAAGTCAGTTTTTAGGGGAGTTTATTTGGGAGAAAGTAGTTATAGGGCAGATAAGAGAAAGGTTTTGCCTGAGGTTCCATTAATATGGGAGCAAAGGAACTAGTGTTAGCTGAAGGTTAAAGATGTCAGGAGATGGAAACTAATCTCTCATAGCTGGCTGTTACTGACAGGGAACAATCTAGAAAAGCGAGTTACTTTAGTTTCATAAGTTATCATTGTTCAACGAAGATGGGGGAACTTTATAAGATGGTATATCCAAGGCTAACATTCCTGACTATAGTTTCTATTAGATAAGTGAAAATAGGTGTGGCTGTCATTCTTGTAACTACTTCCTGCTGGTCAAGGGCAGCATCCTCACCAGGGGAAAGGAGGTCCAGGACGGTCTTTACTATTGGAAACTTTGGAGGAGGAACACAACTGTCAATGTGTCTTTTGGCAGTTTCTTGAATATAGGACTTCACTCCGTGATACAAAGCATGTTTGGCAATTTAAAAAGACAGGGTAGAAATTTAAATTAGGGTCCAGGAGAGCAGGCAGGTTCAGTAGTGGAGGTCAGCCACATGATGGAAGGTGGGGAGGGGCATCAGAGACTGAGTGAGAAGCCCGGAGTTTCAGGGAAAGCTTCCAGGCTCTGGCAGAGCAGTCCATCTTCTTTGGCTGGTTCCTGGGTTACCTTGGAAACCCATCCAGGATGGGGTACCTGGTTCTCCAGGCTGGCCTGGGATTGAGTCTAGTGGCTTGTCTCTCCATAGCAAGCCTGTGTTTCTAGGGAGCGTTGTGCTTGGCCCGAGGCTCTGTGCAGTTCTGGGCCTGCTGTTGTATGCAGGGGTGGTGGGGGGAGCAGAGAGCGGTGTTGGGGGGGGGGACGACACAGCATGCATCTATCCATGGCTGTAGTCCCTTGCAGACTTTCTGTCTGTACTCACAGCCAGAAGCCTCTGAATGTTCTTCCAGGCAGCAGCAGCACTCCTTCTCTTGTTCCTGTCTTGGCTCACCCCTACCCCTCCATGTTTGAAAGCCTTAGGGCAGGTCTGAGTCTTTCAAACAGGTCTGCAGTTTGGAGGGCATTCAGGGAGGGATGGGCAGTCATGGGAGGGATCTGAGCCCTGGTCTCCTCCTGGCAGCCTCAGCTTCAGCTTAGTGTCCAGTGACTCTTCAGAAGCATCGGGTACGTGGATATTAAAACAGGTCACACAGCAGCAGGTCAAGGCCCACGGGCTTTGTTTTTGTCTTTTATTTATTGTGTTAAATCATACCACAGAATATTTGCTAATGTAACCACTTTTAAGGGCCCAGTCTTTAAAAGTACAGGTATTAAAGTACATTCACCCTATCCTGGTCCACCACTCAGCTCTAGAAATTTCCATCTTGTAAAACTGAAGCACCACACCAGTTCCATAGCAGCTCCCCATTTGCTTCTATCCCAGCTCCTGGGAACCACCATTCTCCACTGAGTGTGAACGCACAGTATTTGTCCCTTTGTGGCTGACAATTCTCACTAAGCCTAACTCCCTCAAGGCTCACGCCAGTATAGTTCCCTTCCTGTCTCATGTCAAATCCTGTCTTGCTCTGTGGATGTACTACACTTATCACTCATCCATTCCCAACAGTGGGCATGCTTCTGTCTTTTGGTTGTCGTGGATGAAATTCTAGAAACTTGAAAGATAAAATGAAAAGCTTCAAAGAGATGTGGGTTGTCTACCTTTCTTTTTGTAACTTCTTTACAAGTTGCCCTCTGACCTCCGCATGCACATGAAATCTGTGACACACACACACACACACACACACACACACACACGCGCGCGCACGCGCACACACACACACACATACAAATATGTGTAAAAATAATAAAAAGAAGGAAATTTAAGGGGTAAGGACAGTCAAGGACAAAAGCATATGGGTACTGAAATAATAGCTGAGTAAGAAGGAAGCATGGTGGCTGGCATGGGAGGCAAGTAAAGAATGAAGGAAGCACAGAGAAGAGACAGCATGAAGAATGAGGGACTGGGTGGGGGCAGCCAGAGACCCAAAGGGCAATCAGCAGGGAGGAGTTGGAAACACGTTAGTCAGAGCAAGTCACCAACCCCAGCAGAGGTACTCTGAGGGTTAGATGTAGCTTAGCTTGCCTGTACACAAGGCCTGGGCCCTGGTGGAGGGGTGGACTATCACCCCCCAGGATGTGGGGAGCCTGTGAAGGGCTGGCAGGGCATAGAACCATGTCTGCTCACCTCTGAACATACACATAGGCTGTGAAGAACATACACACTGAGCCTGGTGTCCTCGACAGCTGAGATGTCACCTTGCTCTCAACAGTCTCAGGCTGCTGCCTTCTGGGCAGGGCTAATGGGATCCTCAGCTTGTGCTCTCTGGGAGACAGTGGGCTCTCCTCTCCCAAAGCTCCTCAGGTCCTCTGGTTCTGTTTCCTTCCCCAGGTGCGAGGGGAATTGCTCCAGGAGAGGGTACAAAGACTGGAGGCCCAGGAGGCACACCTTGCTGAGTCCCTTGCGGCTCTGCAGTTCCAGAAGGTAGCCAGGGCTGCTGACACCCTCTCAGTCTACACCGCCCTGCTTAGCATTCAAGACCTGCTGCTGCGGGAGCTGAGTGAGTCCGAGACACTGACCAAGTCAGCCTGTGCGCAGATCCTGGAGTCCCACAGCCCGGTGAGTGGGGTTGGGGGTAGAAAGGGGTACCTACACCAATGGCTCCTTGTGGTGCCTGACGCTTCATCTAGCAAGGAGTGGGTTTCTACCACATGCCCTGTATGTGAAGGAGGGAGCAAGTAAAGTGACTTACAATTCTACAAAAGCACTGTTCCCTAGCCACCCTTGCCCCTCTGCCAGCTCTGGCCCCTTGCTTTTGAGCAGACACCCTCTGAATCTCTGGATGCCTCTTCCATTCCAGGCATAAGTCCTAGTTGGTAACATCTCTTCACAAATGCTATGAAAACTCACCATGCATCTTTCACCTAGGGCACGTCAGATGCAGTCCTCCCTCAGGATGTGTGTTTGATTCTGAATGTCACCGTCACTCCCACCTACTCTGTTCTTTCAGGCTGAAGAACTGTCTCCATGAAACAAAAGCCTTGGTGAAGCAGTTCTGAAGACCAAGTTTAGGTCCTTTATATATGGGTTTTTAAAGAAGATCTTAGTCTGTTTCTAATTAATTATTCTGCGTGTGTCTGTGTGTGGGTATATTCACTTGAGGTGCTGATGGAGGCCAGAAGAAGGGACTGGCTCTTCTGTAGCTGGAGTTACAGGCAGTTGTGAGCTGTCAGATGCAGGGGACTGAACTCAGGTCCTCTGGAAGAGCAGCACACATTCCTAACCCCTGAGCCATCCCTCCAGCATCTATGTGTGGGTTTTCCCCATATTTTATTAGTTCTTTGAGAATTTCATAGGAGTGTATTTTGGTCATATTCACCCCTCCCCCAACTCCTCCCAGATATAACCTCCCTTGTCTACCCATCCGACTTTGTGTCTTTTTTAAACCCCCAAGTATAGTATAGTTGCGCTTCCACATACTCTTAGATGTATGGCTCTCTACGAAAGTATGGTCAGCCTACCAGGGGCCACACCTTAAGAAAAACTATTTGCCCTCTCTCTCTTTCTCTCTCTCTCTCTCTAGCTATCAGCTGCAATAGCTCCTCAGCTAAGGATGGACTTTGCAAATTCTTCTTGCCATGCCAGAATTTTGCCTGACTTGAGCTCTCTCAGGTCTTGGGCATGTTGTCACAATCACCATAAAGTCATATGTGCAGCTGCCCTGCTGTGTCTGGAAAATTCCCTCCTCGTCTTTATCTACTTTTCTAGGATTTTCAGTCTTTCAGCCTCTTCTGAAAGGACCCCTGAGCCTCAGGAGGATGGATGTGATATTGATGTCCCGTTTAGGCCGGAGCATTCTAAAGCCTCCCTTGCAATGCTAGTTGTGGGTCTCTGTGCTGATCACCATCTACAGCAAAACGTAGCTTCTCTGGTGAAGGTCGAGAATATGTACGGGATTTTTTTTTTTAATCCCATGAATTACAGTAACAACTTTTGGTGAGGAAAAAGCTCTCATTTACTGAGGCCCTGGGCAGGCAGGAGAGCTGAGAAGATGTGATCAGCCATGGATTTACTGACAGTTCCTTACTTAATTGTGCTTCTTAATGTTATCCCTTAGGCAGGACCAGTCACAAGCTGTAGCCTTGCACTGCCCTGTGGTTGAGCACTTTGTCACACACTGTCTTAGGGAACTGCTGAGCTGTGGTTATTGTTAGTCTCAGTTCCCAGGTAAAGAAACAGAGCTGGGGAGATGTCTTCTTATGAGATGGCATAGCTACTGAAAGAGGCCTGAAACCAAATCTGTTTCTGACTTTGACAGACATGTATGTCAAGTTCACAGACAATTCCAGTTGAGTTCGCCAAGGTTATAAGCCATGCTTCCTTTAAAATGGAGCAAATAGCAGAGGACGCTGAAGAATCCAGGACTATTTTTTGGTAAACCTATGTATCCTGCCCTGTAATAGTTAATCAAGATTGGTATAGAAATGGGTTCACTGTAGATGTTCTAGCTTCAAAACCTAGGTATGGACACAAAAAAATGCACGTGCTTTCTCATGCTATGTGAACTAGAGAAGATGGAAGCTCTCCAGGGGCCGAGCCTCAAGCACACTGGGCTCACAGAGAAGACAGACCAAACAGGCTGGCTCTGCCATAGGCAGCAGCTGAGCCTTGGGGGGGGGGGGGGGGGGATAGGAGGAGATCGGGCTGTGTATATCCCAGTGAAGTGGAGTACCAGGGGAGAAATGTCCCCAGCCTGATCCTGGGGCAGGGCAGATGCTGACTGTGACATTTAAGCCGATGCTGTACCACCAGGAGGAAACATCCAGAAGGAGCACAGCCCACTCAGGATGATAAGCAGAGTTAAAATTATTCTATGTGAGTTGACTGTCCCTGTCTAAAAGCATCCTGTCCGAGGAAGAACATTCTATGTGGGGACCTTAGAATTTCCAGAGACTATGTTCAGATGACCACAATACCTTGAGAAAAAAAAAAGTCACATAAAAATGTTGTAAACTTTATGTGCAAAACAGTAAATAACATAACAACCCATTCATCTGTTAGAATAATTTAATCCTCTGAGGCCAGAATGAGTTGTTTTGTTTTGTCTTTTTTCAGGAACATAAAGAATTTCCAGGAATTTAACAAGAGGACATTGATTTACAAAACTCACTTACTTAACAGGTTAAAGGGGTGGGAAATCACCCACATGATCATTTTGGCACATACAGAAGTCCTGGTGGACTTTAACACCCACTCAAGACGGAATGCCTCAGAAAATTAGTGACAAGAGGAAGCCGCCAAGGAGCATCTATCAAAGTATAAAACAAGTGTTTCACTTGGAGGTGATGGGCAAGGAGACAGATCAGTGTCCCAAATTCTATTTGGAGGAAAGGAGCCTTTAAGATGGAAAGGCAATTGGGAATAGTGGTGCACACCTTTAATCTCAGCTCTCAGATCTCTGTGAGTTCAAGGCCATCCTGAACTACAGAAAGAGTTCCAGGACAGTGAGGGCTACATCCTGAGAGACTGTCTCAAAAAAAAATCTAAAGCCTATCCCCTTTCAAAAACAGGAAAGGTGCCGGGCAGTGGTGGCGCACGCCTTTAATCCCAGCACTTGGGAGGCAGAGGCAGGCGGATCTTTGCGAGTTCGAGGCCAGCCTGGTCTACAAAGTGAGTCCAGGACAGCCAGAGATATTCAGAGAAACCCTGTCTCGAAAAAAACCAAAAAAAAAAAAAAACAGGAAAAGCACAACCAAGGTCATTTAGGGAACCTGGACAGAGAGACACTAAGGCATCTGAGTGCCTGAGATACATACATCCTCCAGGGCCAGTACTGTTCACCTCAGATATCCCACCCTAAGTCTGCCTAGGGACCACAACTCCTGGCCTTTCCCATCTCATCCCACAGTTCTTTGAGTAATGTCAGAGATTGTCATCACAGTTGCCTGCAAGGGGGGAAGCCTATATGTCCTCCATCAGAAACAACCGTGAGAAAACGAGACCACACTTTTTCAGTTGGCCTTGAGATGGTGGACAGGCTTCACCTTCCCGGTTTGCACGGGGAGAGAAGGCAGCCTCCTTTACTCTGTATGAGATTCTTATTCTGCAGTGTGATTGTTCTGTGCCAAGTGCTTTCCTGTCAGTAATGAGCTACTTAGCTGTTAGGCATTTGGAGAATTTAAAAAGCATGAAATGAAAAGCTTTGGAAGAAACGATTCCTAAGGAGAGTCCGTGGCATGCATCCCGTTCAGTGAACAATTTAGATTCCTTTTGTGAAATTGGACAATAAGAAGGTGCCATGGGGACCGCGTGGCCAAGATGGGCAATTTAAACAGGACAGGCTGACTCCGAGAGGAGGAGTAACCCCAGACTAATGGCTCCTGCTCTATATGCAGCTCAGTGTCACTTGCTGAGACTCCACTTCCAAGCCCAACAAGGTGTCTTCCTGTGTTTCAAGGCCAATTTTCCAGTCACTCTGTCGGCTAATTCTGCCTGAGCTTTCACACCTCCAACTCTGCCGCCCAGCTTCACTGCTCTTAGGAACCTTGAGATCAAAAGCAAAAGTGGTTTTACTACTATTACCCAACATTCATTGCGCTGTCACTAAGTCCAGGGCACCATAAAGAGTGTCTGAAACTTAGAGCCACCCTATTTCCTTTCCACACCCAGGTGAGAGGCGCAGGAGCAGCTGTTTGTTAAGCCCTGTTATTGAGGTCTCTGGGCCTTACCTTCCTGAAAGAATTCAATCCAGAGGCGCAGAAGTTTAAGCAGAAATGTATTTAGCAAAGCAAATCATGACTTCAAAAGAGAGATTGGAACAGGCTGTCTCAAAGCGGGGAATAGCAGCCCAGATTCTGAGTTATGGGTTAAAAGACATTTAAAAAAAATGAACATCTATGACTATGGCATAGTCTAAGCACCAGATGTCTCAAAATATACTGTATCAGAGCTCCCTCTTAGGACATTTCCCACAAGTCTGTGGGAAAGGTGGTGAGGTCAAAAAGCACAATGCAGTTGATACTATACTTGTTCTAATCTTTTGAGAATGCAGACCCTTCGTGAGTACATGTGGGTGGCCTGGTGCTTTTCTTTCTGATCTGGCCATAGCCTATGAACTTCAGCTTCAGGGGTGTTTAACCACAGAGGGGCATCCTGACCCCTCTGGACACTAAGACACTTGTAATGCTACCTCAGTTACCTTGGTAACTCCTGCCCACCTGGCACCAGTGGGACTCACCTCTGTTCGTTCATCTGCAGGAGCTGCAGGAACTGGAGAGGAAGCTGGAGGACTGGCTAGCGCAGCGGGAAGTAGCTGAGCAGCAGCAGGCCCTGGAGAGCAGGCAGCAGTGGGCCGCTGATGGGCCTGGGCTGAACGAACCTGGGGAGACGGATCCTGAAAGGCAGACCTCTGCTCTCCTGCGGCAGGCCCTGAACAAGGGCCAGAAGCTACTGGAACAACATCAGCAGAGGTAGGTGGGTGGTTTTCACTCTGAGTGGGGTGGGAGTCTTCTCACCCGAGGGACCTAGCCTCTCACCTTCCTGCCTTAGATACCGACCCCTTGTTCTCCTACTGTTGAAGGATGCTTGCCAGCTTTCTTCTTTCTTGATGTCTTCTATAATTTATTTATTTATTAAATGTCTGTCATTGGACTTTATTAACAATATTTTTTAACTTTTTAAAAACATTTAAAAAAATTGAGTGTGTGTATATTGTGTGAATATATGCATATATGTGTGCATGTTTGTGCCATATGTGCCATAGCACATGTGTGGGGAGGTCAAGGGACAGAGTTCAAGATTCGATTCTCTGCTTCTACCATGTGGGTCCTGGGGATTGAACTTGGGTCCTCATGCTTGGTGGCAAGTCCCTTTACCTGCTAAGCCACCATCTCAAAAGGCCCCTTTAAACTTTTTTTTTTTTTTTGGTTTTCGAGACTGGGTTTCTCTGCAAAGCCCTGGCTGTCCTGGACTCACTTTATAGATCAGGCTGGCCTCGAACTCACAGATCTGCCTGTCTCTGTCTCCAGAGTGCTGGGATTAAAGCCACCACACCTGGCTCCTTTTAAACTTTTTATTTTCAAATAATTATAAACTTACAAGAAGTTGTGAGGAGATTAGAGAGGTCTCACGTGTCCCTACCCAGATTCTCCACCCGGTAGCATCTTTACACCATCATGGCGCAGCATCAGAGGCAGGAGATAGCTCGGGCGTAGGAAGGGTTCTGTTCTGATTTCACCGAGCTGCAGAGTTTTAGACCCTGCCTCTGTAGAGCTACAAAATAGACAGATCCCAACCTTCTTTGGTCTTTGTTGTTTTACAATTAACATCACACGATTAGCTTTTGCCTGTGGCATTGGTGCTCCTGGAGACATGCCACTCCTTGCAGGCAGCTCTCTAACTCCCCGCTGTGACTATGGTATCTATGTGTAAAATAGCAGATACAAACTGTATACAGCACACATTGGCTGGGGTTTTAGAAAAACACAAATTAACTGGAGGAAGCACTCCATTTGGTTTCTGGGTGAGGAGATCGCAGTGATTTTGAGTTTGTTTCCTCTGTAAACACAGCATTAAAATGCAATTTCACTGCATGGAATTAACCAATGGAGGGGCTAAATGTCTGTCAGAGAGGGACGTGTTGATTTGATCTAGGCTGGCTGGGGCTTCGTAAAGATGAGATGGTGATGGGTGATGATGCTCTCCCGCTCCTGTCTGCCAGAGACAGGGGTTGGGCTTGAGTTGGTTGTACCTGCACAAGCATCGGGTTGTGATAGCCAGTGGGACTGTGGGGCAGATCCCTGGCCTCACCTTTGACACAAGCCTGCATGGAGGTAGAGCACGCCTCTTGTAGCAGGGTACCAGCTGGCCTTACCACAAAATCAGGAATGACTGTGGCCATCTGTGGAGAGCGACTTTGGCTCTGCTTCAGCCTGGGGCAGAAGCAGGTGTGGACCCCAGGTGCTGGTCTCCCTGGTTCTAGACAGAAAGACCAAGACTGAGTTTTCAGGGCAGGGCCGCAGGGCACCTGCAGAGCCACAGAACTGTCCTCATTCAACTCACAAGCGTTCCACTCCCATGTCAGCCTCCTGCGATCTGTATGAAGTGGTCCAGGTGAGGAGAAGCAGGCCCGTTCCCAGGCCAGCTCTTCCTTTTTTTTTTTTCTCCTGCAGCACTCACTTGTGAGTCTTTGTCACCTAAATAACTAGCTGGCCTCCTGTCAGCTCCCTCTGGCTCAGCTGGACTTCTGGATTTCCTTTTTACTCTAGGGTGAGAGAAGGGTGGCAGAACAGTGCCATTCTGGAAGATTCTCTGGAAAGCATGGAGGCCGACACCGTGACCAGCCTGTGTAACCAGGTGAGAGGGCCCGTCCTTTCTCAGAACCAACATCTTCCCAATGTCGGATGGGGATAGACTAGCCTCAGGTTCATGGTCAGCCCAGGTCCAGCTGGCGTGATAATGATGACAGCTGTGCTGTTGAGCTTCTTTGTCTCCAGGACAAGACAAAGTCCCTTCACTGTCACCACGTCCTGTTTATAGTGATGCCTTAGATGGCTGTGTCTGGCTGATGTGTACAGACATCTTTCTTGTGTAGGGACCCTCAGCTGTTCCCAGAGCTTGCATTATCCCAAGGGCTTCCCAGAAGCGGAGCAGGAGTTGGAGACTGACTGCCCTGAGGCAGGCTGGGACTCCTGTGCCGTGAGTCTGGCTCCGCTCAAGTGAGCTAACTCGGAAGGGGTGGGTGAGCTGTTAGAGACATTGTGGATGCCAAGGCTGCCTACCAAATACATTTTTTTGACAGCTTTGTGGGTTCAGAATGTTTTCCAGGCTGAGCTGCTGAAATATTTATCTCCCCAGGACAACAAAAACCTTGAGAATGTCATGAATTAGATATTGCTGCACAGCATGTCTAGAGGGAGCCAGGGTTTGAGTTCTTCCCTTTTATGTTCCCATAGGGACTGAGGCTGGTGTCATACCTCTCAAGGATGGCAATGGTGCCAGGGGGCACACTACTCAGACTCCTGAGTGTGGTGCTCCCAGTGGCTTCACAGCCTCAGCTACTGGCCCTGCTGGATACAGTCAGTGAAAAGCTTTCGGACCACACAGCAGAGAATGAGAGCAGTGCAGAACAGGTCCAGCAGGGGAAGAGGAGGTGAGCTCCGGATGCAGGGGGGTTGGGAGAAGGAGGGGAGGTTGATGCCTATAAAGGCCAGGTTTGACCCTCCTGAGAACTGGAGGAAGAAGAACATTGCCCCTGGTCCTTCCCAGCTGGCCGTCGCTGCTCAGAGCTCAAGTCTTAGTAAACCTCAATAGTTGGTCTAGTACTTTCTATTTTTATCACCAACTTCTGGTCTTCAGAACATGCTTTTCTCTAGGACCATCAGAATATTTATTATACATGCCATTAAGAAGATAGTAAAAGTGCATAGAGAGAAACAGAGGAACATAGTATGGTTTTCCTGATGGTTAAAGAATGACTGTTAGCATTTGGTCATATTTCTTCCTTTGTAGCATGCTTTTCTGCCAGGTTTTGTGACTGTATGCATGTATGCGTATGTTTTGGTGTGCACTGGGGTGCGTTTGTGTATATGTATCCATATACACAAACGCACCCCAGTGCACACCATGTTCATCGATTTACAATGGGGTTATGTTCTGGCAAATGGATTGTAAATTGAAGGTCTCTTCAGTGGACAGTGTGGCTAGCATGCCTCATGCGTCCAGTGTCTGGGCCCAGCTACATACAGGGCTCACTACAGATCATCCCCTGTGGCTGATGGGAGAGTTGCCCCTCCTACAACAGCCTGCACCCAAAGGTGCCTGGAGAAGGCTGGAGTTCAGATTTCAAGGTCTCATTTCTGCTGAATGCCTGTTGCTAGCCCACCTTCACAGGGTGAATGTGAGTGAAGCCATTTCAGGTGGTGGGCAGGCTTATGCCAGGATTCAGTGAGCATGCTGTGTGTACATCCTTGCCATCTGCTTTTCAGATGCTGTAACAGAGCAAATTTCCTTACTCCTGCCCAGTTTCTGTGCTACTAGCCAGACAGCAGTTCCTGCTGTTTTTTTATAAATTTAAACATTATGCCTCTCACTGACCTTTTCCTAGATGTTAGTTTTGGTGACTTCACCAACAGTGTGCTGTAGTATGTGTGACTGTCCCCTGTTCTGGAATGTGCACTTGGGGCCCATTTCCCTCTCTCACAGACCTACCCTATAAACCCTCTTTAGACTTATGGTCCAGGTCCGAACTGAGTTAGAAAAAGCTCCTCAAAAGACAAGGCTGGGAGATGCTTTTCATAAAGTCTGAAAACCCTGTGTTCCATCCTTGGAATGGAAGTAGAGAACCAAGTCTTGCAAGGTTGTCCTCTGACCATAACATGTCCTGTACCACACACACGCGCGTGCGCGCGCGCGCGCGCACACACACACACACACACACACACACACACACACACACACACACATGCGTGCACGCACACACGCACACACAATGTGCATTTTTTTTTAATAAGGAAAAGCAGGAAGCATGATGTGGTGGCAGGTGTGGGGATCTCTCAGCAGTGACACTGGAGAATAGAGTCTGTGGGAACCAGACCACAAGGAGAGTAATCAGATTTAAAATTGTGGAAGGCCCTGTGCAGAACCCCAACCTCAGTTAGGATCCTTAGGCAGCTAGGATGGGCACCCGCCAGCTAGGAAGCTCCTGACATGGCTCGAATGTGCCCGAGCAGGTTTCCTGAGGGACATTTGTTTTCCTAATAAAAGGAGTAGTCTATTTTCTTCGGTTGTAAACTTTGATTCAAAGGCTTAAGACAAGAAGTAGGTTATGGTGAGAGGAGTCAGAATGAGGCAAAGGCAGGATCAAGGCAGGAGTCTCAGGGGCTAGAGGAGCTAGCTGTCTTAGTGTCTGTTAGTCTAGCACGGTTGTCCGAGTCAGACTCAGGAGAGATCAGAAGGGTGGGTGTGAGTAGAGCAAGAAAGCTGGATGTAGATACAGATGGATGGCCGGGTGTGGTCAGAGGATGACTATGAGTCTGTTCTGGAGACTGGGTGTGGGCGTGATCAGAGGCTAGAAGTGAGTGTGTCAGAAGGCCAGATGGGAGTGGATGTGGTTGTGGCTCCTGATTCTGTACCTCTAGTCTCTACACACTCCACTCTGAGACCAGCTGATCTCCAAGGCTGGGACAGGGTTGACAGGCTGGGCTGGACTTTGGAAGACTTGGATATCTGTCATGAGACAAACATGCACCTTCTCTCTCTTTGCTCTGGCTCCTGGTCAGGCCCTGAGGGTAGAGCTGTCACTCTTGGGCCCCTGGGGCCTGTTCATCACATGAGCTCAGAGTCTTGAGTTTTAAGTAATAGGAACTAGCAACTAGGAGAGAGTAGGTGTTCTGAGGGACATGTAGGATCCAGAGAAGACCCAGTGTCCATTGCAGGAAGGACAGCCATCAGAATGCTCTTTTCTGCCCAGGGAGCAATCGACTCCTAAGAGCAACTATCCCCATCCCTATCTGAGTAGCTTGGAGCCACAGTGACAGGCCTCTCTCCATTCTATGCTATCCTGCATTGGCTTGAACCCAAGACCTACAACAGCCTTTTTTCTGTCCCTCTCCTCAGCCTGGAGTTACACAGCCACTTGGCTTCCAGCACTCTGCCTGGTCACCTTCCAAGCCTCCATGTTTGCATTCCTGTACCCACAGCACACCCTCAAGCTCTGAGTATGTCCCTGAGTCTATGGAGCATAAGACAAAATCCCACCAGCACTGAGTGTGCACCCTGGGGACAGGGGACACTGGAGTCAGCACATGCCCTTAGGACACCCCCACAGGACTCCCTTCTTTGCACAGCTTGCCTCCGCCTGATTGATGTTGCCTATCACCACCTGTGTCCCCTCTAGGCAGGGGATCAGGCTTGAGACCAACACTCAACAAATCCCTCAGGGCTCTGGGTGGCAGCCAGAGGCTGCTTCAAGGGATGGAACCCCACCCAGTTTTTGGAATTCAGATTTGATTCATTTTTAAACTGTAACATCCTCCTTCTGCATCAGGAAACACCAGGGCTGGTGGCAAGCCTTGGACAGCAGGTTGAGAGCAGACCTGGTGAGTCAAGGACTGGAGAGGATGCTCTGGGCCCGCCAGAAAAAGCAGAGGTGAGGAGCCGGGAAAGGCCTGCAGATATGGTCAAATTGCTGGGGAGGGGAGAGGAAGGCGGGAAAGTTCTTTCCCGGAAGGCAACATGCCTTTGCTCTTGGACTTACTTTAAAAGCTGAAGAGAAGCCTATAGCTCTCAGTAGGAGAATGTTCTCCTAACATTTATTGGTGTTTTAATTACTGTATTTATTTTAGCTAATAGCAGGTTTTAATGAGATATAATTAGAAAAAGAGTAATTCTTTAAAGTTCTTCAAATTTTACTGTTCCCAAACCACCTTTGCTTCTGTTACCCTGAACCTTCCAGAAAGTGGAAGTGATAAAAACAAAAGCATAGGAAGGTCCAGTGCAGAGGCCCAGGGTTGCAGCTTGGGGAGGAGGAGTTGTGGCCATGGGCTTCAGGCTGTCACACTCACCTTCCACTTGGTGAACTTCCAGGCTTGCCTCTTCCCACCTAGTCCCTGTCTCTCTAGACTGTGATGTCTGCACTCCTAGATCTCAGACAGAAGGGAGGGCAGGCCATTTCACATTGCCACAGACAAAGAAGCAAGGGTCTCCTGTGGTTCCAAATAGAGGAAATTGGAAAATTGTCACATTAGGTGACACAAAGTGGCTTAAACAGTGGCATTCTCAGGCTGGGGCAATGGCTCGGTTAGTAAGGTGCCTGTCATGAATGTGTGAAGACTGAGTTCAGATCCCCAATAAAATGCCTGGCATGGTGGCAAGGACTTATACTACCAACACTGGGGAGGCAGAGACAGGAGGATTGGTGTAGTTCACTGGCCTAGCCAATTGGTGAACTCTATGTTCAGTGAGGGACCCTATCTTAAAAACCAAGATGTGGAGAGGTGATTCTGGACAACACCAGATGTCAACCTCTGGTCTCTACATGCATATACACATGTGTATACACCAGAGGAACATGCACATATACCACATACGTGAACACACCAAGTAACAGGGCTGCCTTAAAAAAATATCACCCTCTGTTTACTTGGAATTTGGGACTATCTAAGCCCTGCATTTCTGTAAGATTGGGTATCAGAATACAGCACCCAAAAAATAAGATGCCAGGATGTCATGCAAGAGAAGTCAACTCAAGTCCAGACCACAAAGAGCATTGACCTGCATAGTTGTAAGGTGTTCTCCCTGCACCCATGCTGGACTGTGGTGATGGTATAGAGTGGGCACCAGTCATGAGGGGCCTTGATCCCAAGTCTCCAGCAATGGACAGTGTCAGAGAGAACTGATTCCCAGGCCCAGTGTAAGGCTGTGATGGCAGTGGAGCTGAACCTGCACAACACCTCAGGGAGGGCCAGCAAGCCTCCCAGATGGACCTGGTCTCTTCCTCTCTTGGCCTGAGGATTACCATGTAGCTCTCAGCTACTGCTCTAGCAGCACGCAGGCCACTATGCTCCTGCCATGATGATAACGGACTAAATCTTTAAAACTGTAGGCACCCAAGCTAAATACTTTCTTTTATAAGGATCATCTCAGTCATGGTGTCTCTTCACAGCAATAGAACAGTGGCTACAACATTGCTCCTGACTGGACTGGAATTTGGTTCCCAGTACCCACATTGAGCAGCTCATAACAGCCTACAATTCCAACTCCAGGGGATCCATTGTCATTTTCTGGCCTCCATGGACAGTACACAAACATGGCACACACAGAAGCATACAAATAAAAGATAAAATGAAATGGCATTTATTTGGAGTGTCAGGGCCTAACAGGGGGTTCTCCTGGGGAAATTTCAGAACAGTAAGGAGGGTCAGAATGAGCCCAGAATACAGAATCTGACCTTCTTTTCTCTCTGCAGCTTATTGAAGAAGATATATGTTCCTGCCCAGGAGAGGGTGAGGTTCCCTGGGAAAGGAAGCTGGCCACACCTGTCCCTAGAGCCCATTGGAGAACTGGCACCCATTCCCATCACAGGGGCAGACACCATGGATATATTAAGCACAGGAGAAAAGATCTTTGTGTTTAGAAGCCTAAAGGAGCCTGAGATCTCGTTGCGTGTTCCTCCCAGGAGGAAAAAGAATTTCCTGAACTCCAAGAAAGCAAGCAGGGCCTTGGGCTTAGACTGATCCAACAGGAAGCACCAGGAAGTGTCTCAAGCCAGGTGCGTCTTTCTTCTGGCCTCCTGGGTTGGTCTGTCCGTCTGTATCCTACAGCTTGCAGTATACACATGTTTGCAGTATAGACACAGTGCCATACACATTGGACCGATGCTCAAGTTCAGTCTCTTTTGAACCACAGGACACAAACACATCATCTTCCTTCTAGGTCCACATTACCAAGATGTAGAGGGACCCACCTTACCTGCCTTCCTCACACAGACCTCTGCCTGTTGCTGGGATGGGTCCCCACCAGTTTGTGTAAGGAAGGTACAGCTCTCTGTTGTTACAGTGTATGTTATATGTTCTGTTTTTTTCATAAAGGATAAAAATTAATGCATAATAGGGACCTCATTTTTGCTTTATGTGGGGCCAGTTTGTGAGTGGTTTCATCTGTGTTTTGGCTCCCATAGTGGACTCCTACAGAAAGACCCACCCTTCCCTATAGAGTCCCAAATGTGCCACCCTTTGCGTTACCCATTCAAGGTAGTTATTTTTCTCATTTTGCAGCGAGGACATTCAGAAGTAGGGCCCTAACGCTGACAAGTAGTAGAACCAGGATTCATGGTCTGTGGCCCTAGGCTTGGTCCATTTTCTGGGCCTTGGTCAATGGACATGTGCAGGACTCCATCTCTTCAGATACTGAGAAGCCGTTTCCGGCCTTCATAACTCGCAGACCTTCTGTGTGCCTGCTCCCCTCAGGCTCATGACAGTGATCAGCCCCATGATATCTCTGTGGGACAGGAAATTAATAAGAAAGGAATCCCATGACCAATAGAGGCAGAACAAGCCACTGATGAAGGTTCTGAACTGCAGCTATGACACTCCGGCTTCCAAGGATCCTCTTACTCAGTGCTGATGTCCCAGCAGCAGGGTACCATCCTAAGGAGACAGCTGGCTACGTCTCTCCATTAGAAGAGGCACGAGGGGAGCAGTTGTACCCCAGAGAGGTACATTGTCTCATGGGAGATGCAGTGGGCAGAGCTTAGACAGAGGAAGAATGAGTTTTTTCCCTTGTGATACTGAAGGTCAAGAGGAATTGTGGCTTCCCACCAGCTACCCAGTATAGGTAGGCCTCCCAGGGCTGTGGATCCCTCAGTGCTTCTGGGAATCTGCACCCAGCGATGTGGTAGCTGCCCAATGGTGCAGGGGTCGGGAGAGGCTGAGGCACTTCTGGCATTCTCTGAAGGCCAGAAGGTCACCCCAACCCCCACCCCCCACCACAATTCTTCAAAAACAAATTCCAGGCTTCCTACCATTCCACCATCGTATTTTATTCTGCATCTCTAAAACAAAGGGATTCTATTTCTGTTTTTTAAACCTCTAGCATAGTGCACTCCAATGACTGACCTTGGGAAAGCATAATTTACCCAAAAGGAAAATTCAATTCAAATGCCGAGCTTTAAATAAAACTTTATTAGACATAATAAAATATATGTCAAATATCCACTTAAAATGATGTTTGAGAGAGAGAACTGTATGTGTGTGTGAGAGAGAGACAGAGACTGTGTGTGTATGTGTGTGAGTGTGCATGTGTGTGCATGCACATTGGATGTATCATGTCCCAGAGCAGAAAACCGATGTGTGGATAATATACCACAGTTATAAATACCGAGAAGCACAGCATTTTTTTTTTTTTTTTTTAGATACAGGCCTGCTAATACTGTTAATAGAAGCAGATAAACAAACATAGTGTAGGGCACTAACTCAAGGACCAAGTACAGCCCTCAAAGCCATGGAGCTTTACTATAAAGCAGATCTGAGTCTGTGTGGTGCCCTCACCTTCCTCGAACTCATGTCTGGATGACTTATGATGTCTAATGCAACGGCAGAGGTGATGATGGTGCTGAAAATCACTTTTAGACTGCTGTTTAGGAAATAATGACAAGAAAAAAAGCCTTGCACATTCAATGCAAACTCAACTAAAGCTAATTTAAAATCCATGCTTAACTGAATTCCTAGATATAGAAACAGGCTATCTAGGGTGGACTAGAGGTGAGAAAAGAAATGAGGCATGGAGACAGCCGGGGGATTGGGGTTGGGGGTGTCTTCTGTCATAAGAATCTCTCAAAGCTGGGACACAGTGCAGTGATTTAATGCTTAACCCCTCACGTGTGAAGCATTGGGTTCCATCTTCAGTACAGCCCAACAGAAAAGAGGGGACGAAAGTCACTCCATTTTAGTTTTCTGTAAGCATGGTACATGTGTTGCTTTATTTAATGGCCTAGAGGGCCTAACCTCAACATTCAGAATCAAAGTTCCTGGGTTCATTGCTGGTTTCCACAACTAAGAAGAGTCTGGCCCCAGGCTTTTAATTTCACCTCCTGTGGCTTTAATGCCCTTGTCCATTGATTCAAATGTCCTGAATGGCTAGACTTTAAATAAAACTTTATTAGCAACAGTGAAGTAGGTGTCCTATTCCCTGAGGTCCCTGGAGGCTGTGTCACCAAGTACACAGGTTGAGGACAGCCTCTGAAAAACGCCAAGTATTTTAAGTCAGGATATCAAGAAACCCTGAGGGGGAAGGTGTGCTCAGGTGGCCACCGAACAGAGACAGGCCTGGACTGGGGCTCTGCATGTCTCTGTGACAGGCTCTGGGGCCCCGAATGAAATCTCCACCCTCCATTGCTGAGGCTGAAATTGCTCCTCTGAGGATGGGTCTGTGTGAGTTGCTGGTGCCCATGACACACCAATGCCTCTGGGACACCAGCCAGTGGCTGCCTGGATGGACATATACTTGACGGACAGTGTACGATAGTACATGTTAGTTTTATCTCTGCTTTCAAACTTCTTAGTTACACTGATGAATATTTAATGACATGCAAAGCTCTGGTAAACAGCAAATAGCAAGTGAGAGGGAGGGGCGGCAGATGAAATGGTGATAGTGCCAGGCCTCAGTCAATGTCTGTTCAGGGAAGGAAGGAAGGAGGAAGGCAGGGAGGAAGGACACTCTAACTCTTAAAGGTTCCTCCACACCCTAACAGCACCAACACATCAGTCCCTGACTGACATTCAAGATCCAAACTACACTGTCTCCAGTTTCATTTTCTGATTATGCAGATAACCCTCTCCCTCCTGTTGGGAAACTACAGAGTGGGATTCCAGGAACACCCCGGGAGGCATCGTCTGAGATGCCAGGAGCACCCCGGGAGGCATCGTCCTCTGTGCCCTGGCTCCTGCTATTTGTTTGGCTGGGCTCTTTTGAAAGTCGGTTAGTAGCATACTCCTAGCTGTTCAGTTCCCTAGAATTGAGCCTCGTGGGGGTGGGGATAAGGGGTGGATAATGAAATGGAATTAGTCCCAGATCAAATCAATGCAAACCTCAGGAAACCTCGAAGATGGAGGGCAGGCCTCACCCTTCACTGAGGGTCCCGCGTTTGACAACTTTTACAGAAGCAAGTTTCAAGATCCCAGCTTTCTCTTTCTCTCTAACAACTTCACTCATATTTCTGGCCACAGTCTTGATTTCTTCATGGCCAGGAAAGCCCACACAATACACTGGCCTCTTGGGCACTTTTTATTTGAACGATTTCAGAATGTGTCCCTCCTCCACGAAGGGCATTTGAGTTCTGGTGTTGGGGAAATCCAGGTTCCAAGTTCCAGAGTTACAGCATTTGCATGCCTGGTTTCAAGTGACTAACCATCACTCTCAGTGCCTGTGTCCCCTCATCCTGGCCCTGCAGCTCAGATTCCCCTTTGGCTGAGCACAGGGAACATGCTGTGAAGGGGAGGGCTGGACTGTAGTACAGCCCTCAGGGCACCTGAACAGACAGAATCCCTTTGCAGTCACTGTACCCCTAGACCCAGAGCTCAGGTATGAGTTCATCTAGAGTGCCTGGCAGTCTCATATCTCCACACCCCACCACTACTGACCGGCTTTGTACGCATTCCTTCCAGAATGTGCTCTAGTCTGTTTCTTGCCTGCTCCTCCTTCCTTTTCAGAATCTGGCTTTCTCCATTGCTTTTATTGAGAATGTGTCTTTGCCAGCTGTGTGCCATCCTGTGGTCTGGATGCTGAGGATCCCCCCAACTCAGAACGTACCTTACACCCTCCAGGGCTGGCCTTTGTGAGTTTCAGAATTGTGCTTTCTGTGGATGAAGAGATTATTTTTGGACACAATGTCTGAGATCTTCCTATGAAGCTGCGTGTGTCATGGAGACTGGAAGACCTTGTGTGCTTGCTGTTGCCTGAGTGAATGAGTTGGTGGTGGGGAGGGAAGTGGTAGAGAGGAGACCCCTACTGGCCCAGGATTTCACCTGCCTCAGCAAGGTCACAATGAATGCTTCCCCTGATTTCTGGAGGAGCTCTGGGTGGTATTCACATGGGTGGATTTCTGGAAAACAAGGACTTGCCTGTAATTTGTCCCCAACATAGCTTAATGACATTGGACAGAGAACACCAGCCCTTAGAGCCTTGTTTTTATAATTCCAAGGTAAGACTCCGTCACAACTTAGGAGAATAAACGCACAACCCTAATTGGAGATCACCTGGGTCCAACCTGTCACCCCGTCATGTGTAAGGACCCCAGCTCTCTGGTCAGAGAGCCCGGTTCTCATCCTGTGCCCTGCCTATGAATTCATAAGTCTCTGTACAGTATTTAACTGGTGCCTCAATTTTTCCTTCTGCTAAATGGGAGTGATAATAATGGCATTGTGAGGAGGGCATTACTGTGTTCCTGACAATGTGGTAAGTTCTTAAGATTGGTTCCTCAAAGCCCTCCTTCTAAGTCAAAGAATGAAGGCCTTCTGTCTTCCACATGCTGTGCCCACATCCTAGCTCACAAAGATAAGCAGCTCTCATAGACCTTGCTTCAGACTTCCTGGGTGCTAGTGTACATGTGTGACCACACACACACACACACACACACACACACACACACATATATATATACACACACACACACACACACACACATATATATACACACACATACATATGCATATATGCACACATATACACACATACATAAATGGATACATATATGTAACATGCTCAGACATACAGACACACACACACCTGTCCTACCTGGCCAACTTCCCCAAGGCAAACCTTCTCTGGCCTTCAAGCTATGCTCTCCCTCTGCTCCCATGGACCCTGCATGTCACGGTTCAGACACTCTTTACAGTAGTGACATGCATGGGTCCGTGTGTCTTGTCAGCATCTTAGTCATCTTGGTCTGCTATCACAAAGTACTACAGACTGAGTGGGTCACGAGCATCTACCTCTCACTGCTTCTGAGCCTGGAAGTCCGGGACCTAGTGCCAGCATGGTGGAGATCTAGAGAGGGCCTCTGAGGCCACTGCTGGCTCCTCAAGACAGCACTATAAACTGGTTGACAAACGGTCAAGATCTGAAGCCTGTGGAGGGCAGCCACATTCACACATGAACAGGAGCTATATCATGACTTGGCTTTTCTGAAGAGGATAAGAAAAATCAGCATTATATCTTCCTTAAATATTTTATTAAACTCACTAGTGATTTTGGGGCCAGTTACTGACTTTATTTAGTGGGTTATAGCTAAAAATGTAATTTCTTTGATATATATATAATTCATCGGTTTCTTCTTAAATAATCTCTGGTGGTTTGTATCCTTCAAGGAATTTGCTCATTTAATATAAGCTGCTGAATATATTGTAGTGAACTATTTCCTTGTCATCCATTTCATTTCTGTATCATCTATAATTATGCTACCACTCAGTATTGGCCCCTCCTTCCCTCCTTTCACTTCCTCCCCTCTCTTATTCCCTTCGCTCCCCGTTTCTTCCTTCACTCTTAACCCACTTTCTTCCTAAGTAACCAGTTTCCTCAGGAGTCTGATGTGTCGCCTATTTTTATGTCAACCTGATACATGCTAGAGTCATTTGGGAAGAAGAAGGAGTCACAACTGAGAAAATGCCCCTGCCAGACTGGCCTGCGGTCAAGCCTGTGGTGCCCCTGCCAGACTGGCCTGCGGTCAGGCCTGTGGTGCCCCTGCCAGACTGGCCTGTGGTCAAGCCTGTGGTGCCCCTGCCAGACTGGCCTGCGGTCAAGCCTGTGGTGCCCCTGCCAGACTGGCCTGCAGTCAGGCCTGTGGTGCCCCTGCCAGACTGGCCTGCGGTCAAGCCTGTGGTGCCCCTGCCAGACTGGCCTGCGGTCAAGCCTGTGGTGCATTTTCTTGCTTGATGATTGATGTGGGAGGATCTCGCTCAGCTCACTATGCATCAGGTTATCCTTGGGCTGGTGGTCCTGGTAACTCAGAGAGCAGGCTGAGCAAGCCTTAGGGAGCAAGTCAATAAGCAGAGTTTTTCATGGCCTCTGCTTCAGCCCCTGCCTGCTTCCTTTGCTGATGGCTGGGTGTGGAGCTGTGGGTGAAATAAGCCCTTTCCTCCACAAGTTGCTTCTGGCCACTGTGCTTACCACAGCTATAGAAACCCAAATTAAGACACTTGAGTGAAGGTTTGCCCGTTGTGCTGATATTTTCAAAGAATATATGGGTTGGCTCTTCATCAGTTTTGTTGACTTTGTCTTCTGCCTCTCCTTTTCCATTTCGTTGACTTCTGCTCTTGTATTCATTATTTCAGTGAATTATTCAGTGAATTATGATTTCATTCTTTTTTTTTTTTTAGTTTCAGGAGGCCCCCAAAGCCAAAGATTTGGGATCTTTATTCTTTCCTATGTAAACATTAAGTGCTACACTCTAGGGAATGTACTTAGTGACATCTAACACTATTCAGGTATGTGTGTGAGTGTGTGTGTGTATGTGTGTGTATGTGTGCATTGTGTGTGTGTTTGTGTGTGTGTATACCCAAGGACACACATGTGCTTGTCAAACATGGTACCCCTGCATGACTCCTATAACTAAACAATAAATGTTAACAGTGTTAGTTCTGGATGGAATTTTAAAAATTTATCTTCATTTTACACCAAAATCCTGGTATCCTTTGATTGACTGTTAGTAGTCTCAGTCTGTTTGGAGATAGATAATGTCAAGTGTCTGTATAGTGTTGTATAGAGAGCTGTGACGTGCCGCGCCCTAAAGATGGCGCCGGTTTCCGCCTTCCACCAGCCCGATGGTGAGCGCTCTCTGTGGTAAACAAGTCCATATTTGGTTAAGACCGCTGATCTGGCTTGCTTCTGCATACGTGGGCCTGTAAGATAGCACCATGTGGCTTTACTTGATTGGCTGTTCATATAGTATTTAGCCTGTGGGTTGGGTCTGCCTGGATTATTCGGAAGACTGTTTTCAAGGGACCTGAATAAACTGCTTGAGAAGAGCTTTTGCGAGTTGCGTCGTTCTTGCTGGTCGAGGTCGACGCAACAAGTGGTGGCCCATACGGGGAACCAGAAAAGACTCAGAACTCCTGCAGTCAGGGGCAGTGCACTGGTAAGTTCCCGGGATAAATTGGGACAATAAAGTTTCATGGAAATTGCGAACTAAAGGTAAAGTTTCATGGAAATTGCGAACTAAAGGTAAAGTTTCATGGAAATTGCAAACTAAAGGTAAAGTTTCACGGAAATTGCGAACTAAAGGTAAAGTTTCGTGGAAATTGCAAACTAAAGGTTAAGTTTCACGGAAATTGCGAACTAAAGGTAAAGTTTCGCGGAAATTGAGAACTAAAGGTAAAGTTTCGCGGGAAGTTGCGAACTAAAGGTAAAGTTTCGTGGGAAACTGCGAACCGAAAGTAAATTTTTAATCATGGGATCGTCTCAGTCACATCCAATTTTTCTGGCTCTTCAGGAGCTACTTTTAGCTAGGAAATTGAAACTTGAGAAGTCAACCCTAGAAAGATTTTTGAATGAATGCGACTCCGTGGCTCCGTGGTTTGCAGTGTCTGGGAATCTTACGGTATCCTGCTGGGACAAATTAGGCAGGGACTTGGATTTTGCTTGGGAGCAAGGTACTCTGAAGCATGGAGTAAGACCGGTTTGGAAGATGGTGAGGAGTTGTTTAGAAGATCAGAGATGCTGTAAAGCAGTCAAGGAGGGAGAATCAGCCTTGGAACTGCTGCAAGGGGAAAGATCTGAGCAGGCAGACAGTGAAAAGGGAAGCAAAAAGAAGATCCCTCTCTATACCGATCTTAGAGATTTTAGAGATTTTGAGGACTCAGAGGGCATGGATTCTGAAGGGGAGCTACACACTCTAATAGAACAGTTGGAGAGGACTGCTATTAGAAAAAGGGAAAAGAAAAGGGTAAAAGAGAAAGACACGTTGGCGGCAGTCAGTGTAAGTGAAGCCGTTGCCGCGGCGCCTTCAGCCACATTGGTGGCAGTCGGTGTAAGTCGGTGTAAGTGAAGCCGTTGCCGCGGCGCCTTCAACTCCTCCTCCATACCCAGAAGGCATTCAGATAGATCAGCCTGTTCAGTCCCTGAAAGTAGGGAGATCTTTCTGCCCGGGGGTGTGGACACAAGTAAGAACAGAATTACAGTTTGCCTATCCGGTATACCAAGATCCACAAGGGAACAGGTACGAGGAACCACTTGATTTTAAAGTAATTAAATCCCTTGCAGAGTCGGTTCGTACCTATGGCATTACTGCTTCTTTTACATTGGCTCAAGTAGAAGCATTTAGCAGACATTGTATGACCCCGAGTGATTGGAGTGGCCTGGCCCGCGCCTGCTTAAGTCCAGGGCAATACTTAGACTGGAAAGCTTTCTTGATTGAGTATGCCACTGAGCAAGCAGCCATTAATCAGACATAGATTTAATACAAGAACAGATTGATTCTCTTTGGCAACTAGCACAGTTGGGGTGTGAGTGGAAAATGCAGGGTTTGTGTGTTACTTCGGTGCGATATCAAAATTTAACAAAGGCTGCTAATCTGTCTAAACAATTGTCAGAGCTCCTCTTACAGGATTGGTCGGCTGATTTTGAAAATAAGATGAGAGAGCTGAGAGCGACAATTGGCCACATCAACTCCACTCGGGTGGATCTGAGTCTGGCTAATGGTTTGACTTCCTGGATACAGGCGGCTATGGATCATCTTAAGGAGTGGACAGGTGTAGGCTCTTTGGCGATACTGATGATACTAGCCTCCCTGGTTTGCCTATGGTGCATCTACAATATGAGAGCCACACAGAAGCGTAATGCAGCCATGATTATACAGGCCCTTGTCGCCATTGAGGTGGGCCAGTCCCCTCAGGCATGGCTCGCTGCCATGAAGCCTTAAATCTTCACTGAGCATAGTCCCTGCCCACTGAGGTATTCGTTCCACGGATATTAGGGTCTGGCAAGTCAATGACGGAGTGGACGGATAAGTCTCGGCCACCTAAGACAGGGCAGCCCCGAGTGGGGAGGCTGACCCAGAGATGGGTAAGAGTTTGAGCACTGCCCTCCTACAGGCTCAGGCCCACCGTGAGATTCCCAGATATGGGGATTACGAAGCCTTTCCAGGGACTTCTACCAACATTTTCAAAAACAAAAAAGGAGGACTGTAGAGAGCTGCGACGTGCCGTGCCCTAAAGATGGCGCCGGTTTCCGCCTTCCACCAGCCCGATGGTGAGCGCTCTCTGTGGTAAACAAGTCCATATTTGGTTAAGACCGCTGATCTGGCTTGCTCCCGCATACGTGGGCCTGTAAGATAGCACCACATGGCTTTACTTGATTGGCTGTTCATATAGTATTTAGCCTGTGGGTTGGGTCTGCCTGGATTATTCGGAAGACTGTTTTCAAGGGACCTGAATAAACTGCTTGAGAAGAGCTTTTGCGATTTGCGTCGTTCTTGCTGGTCGAGGTCGACGCGACAGTGTTGCTGGGATGTGTTCTGGGATTCGGTTCAGAGCTTGGGGATGCTTTCATCCACCAAGTTCATTTTTACAGATTTCCTCAGTGGAGTACAGAAGTGCTGCAGTGTTCAACGTGTTACCAATCACTCCCCACCATGACTCCATGATCTACATGAGTCGTTCACTCTGTGATCTTGAAGGACAGGGAGTTCCCAGTCCGGCTGGAGGGAAACAATCCCCAAGCCTGTGTAAGCACTGAGTTCTAGACCCCCGTGGGGTATTTCTGGATGCTTCTCTTGCCCTCATGTAGTTTCTCCCTTACCATGTCTCACAGCTCTGCTTCATGTTCAGGGTACTTTTGGGATCCCAGCACTCCATCTGCCATTTCCAGCCAGCCTGTACTCCATGAGGTCTGACCAGGTCCCTCCATTGCAGAAGGGCCTGGGAAGTCTCCCTCTTGACAGATGGTGGCTCAGTTGTAGGCTCGATCTATGGCCTCTCCTTCCTTATGGTCACTGCCCTTGCCTCATGTTCAGCATCTTCAATTTTTACCATTTGTCTATCTTTCCAGCTTAAGTGTTCCAGGTGGGAGGGTAATGGTGCCCTTGCTACTATAACCTGGTTGGAGACATTTTCACTCTTGTTTTTCTACTCATAGCACTGAGACCTTTTTCATTCTGTGTGAATCACCTATTCATTTCTTAGCTCATTTCTCTCTAGGGTTTTTCTTCTTCCCATCATCTTGGAAAAAACACTATGGAGATTTCTGCATCTGGACAATAGCTCTTTGTGATGATGGGGTTGAAACCTGGCATATTTCCCCATGATAATCACTGTTGTTCTACTTTTTATGTTTTTGTCATTGAAATGTTTTAATTTTATGATAAAATGCTTTATCTTATTGCTTCTAAATCATTAATTGTATTTCTTTTTAAAAAGAAAGAAAGAAAAAGAAAGAAAGAAAGAAAGAAAGAAAGAAAGAAAGAAAGAAAGAAAAAGAAAAAAGTCTGCACATTAGGTGGAAACCAAGTGACACAGCTGGGATTGGGGCACTCAGGTTCCCTTGTGATTAAAAAACTGTCAAAAGCCACATTTGTTTAGAGAATGATGTCTTAGAAACAAGTTTGCATGGACCTCAGCTTGAAATGTGTTGCTACGGTTGTATAAGTGAACCCCGCAAGCTGAACTCGGTTGCTGTCCCAAGTTCTGGTTTCACTGAAAGGCTCTGTGAGAATCAACCCAAAGCCCAGGAACCTGTTGAGGACTGGGATGTTGATTTCTCCATGTGCTACTCAATGTATTTAAAATACGCAACACGGGGCTTGGGAACACATTGTTACATGATTAGTATGGTTGGTCAAATTAGCACATGTGTGCTGTGCATGTGTGTGTGTGTGTGAATGTGTGTGTGCACAGGTGTGTCATATAGACTCTTTTCTCTTGCCCATTTTCCATCTACAATGCAATCCCCTTAACCTACTCACTGTCTGAGTCTTACAGGGAGCTTCATTCTGTGGAAAAGCCCTTAGAATCTTGCTCAGGTCCCAAGGCCCTTCAGACTTCTGTGGCCAGCAAAGTTTCATTTGTAAACTGAAGCACCACAGAGTTAATTACTTTATGTGTAGCTTTGGAAGCTGGCTGTGCACCCCAGCACCTCCATGACGTAGGATTCCATTTTATTACATTAAAGATAAGGATATGAAGTTGGTGTGGACACACAGACCTCTAAAGTGAAAGAAGTGTTTAAAGGATTTATCTGTTACCCCATCTCTATATCCACCAGGGCAACCATGCATACTATAGAAGCTCTGAAACACAAAATTTGGACTAGTATTTTCAGTCTGAGGAGACAGGAAGGCATAGGCACAAATCCTTGAGAGAAATCTTAATTATCAGCCTCTCAACTTTCTGTGTAAACATTTTGAGCACCTACTACGTGTCTAGCCCTAGCTTGGTATAGATGTTTGTGTTCTGCAACACAGTGGGGTTGAGAAGAATGTGTTTCATTCCTCTAGGGGTCCTCAAAGGGATACTGTACATTGTCAAAGTCACTAATAGTGCCAGTAGAAAGATTTTTTTTTAATTCTTATTATGAGCATTCCTTCTCATGTTTATTTTCCTGTAAATAAGCAAAAATGTTAGGGAACAGGGTGACTTGGCTCTCCAATTGACAGACACTGGACTCTCCCTCACTGCTCTGGCTGCTTTGAGCAAATGGATTTTATCAGGCTGCCATCTTGAACACTGGACAGACACCTTGGGGACTCTAACAATAGCCTAACTATAAGATAGCTTTCCCTGGAGCTCTTCCCACTCAGGCCAGATGGAGCGCATTTTCTTCATGACCTAGCAGGGTGGTTGCTGTGATTGATACAGATACAAACCTTCATTTGCACGAAAGGTTTGTGGTTCAGGATGTAATTGCTCTTTCTCCAGGCTGTTCATCTCACCCAGCCACCCTCTTATACTGCCTTCCTTAGTGTTTCTATAGGGGGCACCGTAAAAGACTTAAAAAAATTATATTCTTCTCTCATATATTGCATTTTCCTTCCCTTCCCTCCTCCTAGCCTCCCCCTGTCCAACTTCCACTCCCCCCCAGACCCTTGCCTCCACTGTCTCCCCAGAAAAGAACAGGTCTTCCAGGGACATTAACCTAATATGGCATAACAAGCTACAATATGGCATACACCATCACATCAAGGCTGGACAAGGCAGCCCAGTAGGAGGAAAAGGGTCCCACAGGTGGGGAAAAGAGCCAGTGATAGTTCCTGTTCCCACTGCTAGGATACCCACAAGAATACTAAGCTACTCAACCATAACATATGCAGAGGACCTAGGTCAGACCCCTACAGGTGAGCCCCCATGAGTCTCAGTCAATTGATAATATGGACCATGTTCACATGGTGTGTCCCTGACCGCTCTGGTTCTCCTGCTCCTTCCTCCATCTCCTCCTCAGGACTCCCCAAGTTTCTCCTACTGTTTAGCTGTGGTACTCTGCATGTGCTCCTATCAGTTCCTGGATAAAGTCTCTCTGGTCTCTTTGATGAGGATTCTGTTTTCCTGCCTACAGAGTATGCTGCGACCAAAGACGAGTGCTCTTTCATTGCCTATTTTTGGTAGAATGGTTGAGGTGGTCATCTGGAGAAGCAATGGAGGCAGAGAGAGAGCTGATCTCTGGTGGAATGGCATGCTGAGTGGCAGCTGGCTGCCTGTGTGGTCCTGGAGAGCAGCCAGTGGGTGGAGCCACAGAAAGGTTGGCAATTGGATCCACACAGTCCTGGAAAGAGGCAGGGGAAGCTAGGCAATTAACAAAGCCATAAAGGCGAGGAAGCTGCTCCAACCACAGCTGGAAAAGAGGTGGGCCTGAAGACCAGAGGCCAGCAGCAGCTGCAGCTCAGAGACAGCTGCCTCCCAAGCTGTGACCACTTCGAAGAAGCCACAGCAGGAAAAGGCCACTGAACAGTCTGAAAGTGCAATAGAGGAAGGAAACGAGAGGACAGTGGGGTAATGGGTCTGGGGTCACTCAGAGATTCACTTGACCATGAATACATTTAAACAAGAGCAGTCTTTTTTAAATTTAGGTACTGGCATCCACTGTGGGGCCAGGTCTGAACCCGAGAGTGCTCTGAAGATGCAGCCCTTCCCTAGCCACATCAGCCCAGGACTTATAAAAACAAAACCTACAAGACTACATGTGTTCTTCCTATATGCAGGAGTGGTCTTATTTTAACATACATATCTTGCAGTTGTCCTGGTCATCTTTTTAAGCAGTGTGAGCAAGTTTGATTAAAAAATCAGAAATAGCAGTTGGTCTTATGACCTACTATCTGGCGGGAGCATCAAATTTTACAACATTAGTCAATTTAAGAATAGTTTTCAATGTCTGGGGGAAAAGGGAAGTTGACTGACAGGGTACAGTTTGCACAAACAAGGGCGTATGTGTTAGAAGCTTTTTTTTTCTTTTTGGTCTCATGCATTAAGTTTATAAACTTAATAAACTTTAATTTTATAAACCTTTAAACTTTAACAAAGTTTGTAAAAATAAATTTTAAATGCAATGCTAACCATCACAGTGAAGGTAGAGAGATGAGGCAGGATACTGAACTGAGACTGTGAAGAATCAGAGGGGACTGGGAGTTTTTGAAAGCCCCCAAGTCTTCAGGATCAATGAGCCCAGATGCTTTAACACTGGCCACTGTCAAGAGCCATGGGATCAAGGATGTGGAGCATTTCTTCAAGTGTCTCTCAGCCATTAGGGATTCCTCTTTTGCGAATTCTCAGTTTAGCTCTGTACCCCATTTTTGATTGGGTTATTTGGTTTCTTGGTGTTTAATTTCTTTTTTTTCTTTTTTTCTTTATTTTCTTTGTTTTTTATTTCTTCAAGTTACATCTCAATCGCAGTCCCCTCCTTATTCCCCCTCCAGTCCCACCCTCCCACTCTCAAACCCCCATCCTCTTCCCTTTCTTTTTCCTTTTAAGTTTAAGGTATATCTTATTTCCCCTACAGTTTCCCCTTTCAGTCCAACAAATGGTTCTTTCTCTTATAATAATAAATACAATACAAAACAACAGAGGCAATTAGGGCACAGTTATGAGGGTTATATGGCTTAGCGTACATTCCCAATGTCCAGTCCATATGTATTTGGCACCTGACTTTAACATTCTACTATCTAAATATCTCCATGAGTTTAAAGTTCTATATCTAACTCAACATTCATACTAACTTGCAACACAATTTTAAAAGCATTTTCTTAGGTCTATAACACTCTCTTGACTCATAAACAACTCAAAATTTAATTATGAAACTCTAGCTATCTGTTCTTCAACCACCTCAGACATCTGAGAGGGATAAATATATCTGATTTTATAGGAAGTACAGGGCCTGCAGCTTCCAAAACTAAGAAATGACATACCTGTGGCTGCCTTGACAGTTCCCATTTTATCTCCATACATTACAGCATCGATCTTCAGTATTTTGGCCCCGTTTCTCTGACAGACATTGATTGTAGAGCAGGAGTTATGAAGGACTTACTTACCCTGTCTTGGCAGAGCTAGGCTGTCGACTTACCTGCTTCCAGGTTTTGTCCTTTTTGGACAGCATTCTGTCTACAGTTGGAGCAAGGGGCTTTTCCTACCAAGAGATAGGCTTGCGACTAATTCAATCATCTCCCACTGGAGATTCTTCCATGCTCATCTTCTACTAGGGGTAGAATAGGGGATGCTGTCAGGAGGTGATATGTCTTGATATAAAAAAATCTAAATTTACGAAAACATCTTTGAATGCCATATTCTGCAGATCTCTTGAGGTTTTTGAAGAGGCCCTATCTATCTCTTCTATTAGGGTAAGCAGATGTTGCTAGTCTCTTAGCAGCTTTATTTCTGATTAGCTTAGAAAATAACTATAATAGGCTGTCATAGTACCTAACAAAATGACTGGCTTGCATAGCTATTAGTTTGCATTTCTTAATTATCCTAAACAGTTTATGACAATTAGTAGTAAAAGGCTGAAACATCACATTTCATTTTTTTTCTTTACCTCCCAACACTTCCATCCCATTTCTCTTGGGTGGGGTGTCCTTATATAACTGTCCCTCATCTCAGTTGAGAGGTTGTATGAGGGCCAAGAGCCTCCTCATTCATTGGGGGTCTGTGAGGCAGTACCACCAGTGAAAAGTGTCTCATTGCCCGGGAGAGAGAACTAAAACACAAACAAACAAATAAGCAGGCAAACAGAAAAAAAAAGAACAAAAAATAGAAAAAAATATAATAAATAAATAAATAAATAAATAAATAAATAAATAAATAAATAAATAAAAAAAAATAAAAGATAAAAAGTCTATGTCCAAGTTCCCTTTGGTGTGTTAGTTGTAGTATTGATACCTTCTACTATATAGCTAAAATCCTACTATAAGTGAATAGATGCCATATGCATCCTTCTGAGTCTGGGTTAGTTCACTCAGGATGAGCTTTTCTAGTTCCATCAATTTGGCTGCAAATTGCATAATTTCATTGTTCCTGATAGCTGAATAATATTCCATTGTGTAGATGTACCACAGTTTTTTAACCCATTCTTCGGTTGAGGGACATCTGGGTTGTTTCCAGTTTCTAGCTATTACAAATAAGGCTGCTATGGACATAGATGAGGAAACATCCTTGTGGTTTGGTGAGGAATCATTTGGATGCATACCCAGAAGTGGGATGGCTAGGCCTTGAGGTATAGCTATTGAGAGTTTTCTAAGATATCGCCAGACTGATTTCCATATTGGTTGTACAAGCTTTCAGTTCTACCAGCAATGGAGGAGGGTTCCCCTTTCTCCACAACCTCTCCAGAATGTGATGTCATTTGAGTTTTTGATCTTAGCCATTCTGACAGGTGTGAGATGGAATCTCAGAGTTGTCTTGAGTTGCATTTCTCTGATGATTATGGACGCTGAGCATTTCTTCAAGTGTCTCTCAGCCTTTAGGAATTCCTCCTTTGTGAATTCTCTGTTTAGCTCTGTTCCCCATTTTCTGATTGGATTATTTGGTTTCTTGGCATTTAATTTCTTGAGTTCTTT
>CAJQZJ010034048.1:961088-981318 GCA_907164525.1 Lophiomys imhausi
CACACACACACACACACACACACACACACACACACACACACACACACCAAAGGATGTTAGGTAAAAAACAGTCTGATTTCCATCCTTACTTTAAAAGCCCAGAAACTAAGGCTCAGAGACATGGTTTTCCTAGAGACCCCCCAATTTCTCTGCTCTCTCTACAGGACCGCCAAAGCCATAAACCCAGCAAACCAAGGTGAGGAAACAGCCAGAGCTCAAAGGGATGACTTTTCATGTCACAAACATCTCAGTTTCTACTGCCTTGGCCACTTATCTACTCTCATGAGGTCTGAATTTCTATCTGATCTCCAAGGAGCTTCTGTCTGATATTTGAAACTCTCCTCTCACCTGGAGGTAGCAGACCAGCGACACCAACACCAGTGAAATTCAAGAAAACTTTGCATGTGCATGTGTATACATGCTTGTGTGTGCATCTGTGTGTAGGCCAGAGTTGACACTGAGTGTCTTCTTCATTCTCTCTCCACCTGGTTTTTTGAGACAGATTCTCTTAGTCAACCTGGAGCTCACCAAATGGGTTAGACCGGCTGGCCAGAGAGTTCCTGGGAGCCTCCAGTTTCTGTCTTCCCAGCCTGGGGTTACAGGTGCTTGCTTCTACACCCCGGTTTCTTTTACAAAACTTCTAGGGGATCAAATTCAGGTTCTCAGGCTTGTGCAGTGTGCTTTACTGCTGGGCCATGACCCAGCACTGATCATGAGAACTCTCGGCTCCAGACATAGGCAGCATGCGCATTTAAAGTCAGCCTGGGGCTCTGCAGCTAAGGTGTTCCTAACGCAAAGCTCCAAGTTCATTCCTCTTCTGTTTAGGTGGGCATGGAGACACAGGCCTTCCCCCGAGTTAAACAGCCAGTATTGCATCTGCTCACCGTGCCAGATTCCACTAACACTTTGTTCTCATTGTCCTTAAGACACCCTGATTCAGAAGCCGCTGTCTTTACGGGTTACAGTGATTGCGAAGCCTGCTGGTAAAAGTGGTTTCCAGCAGCAGGAAACTGGGTGGCTTATTACAGAGTGCAGGTATGTCTTTATTCCAGCAAACTCATCTTTTTTTTTTTTTTAAAGGCAATTTGCCATGAAATAGAAGCATAAGAGGGGAGAGAACTGGTGTAGGTCTGCCATTTCTTCTGCCAGAGTGGGGCTGACAGACCATTGGATCCTGTGCATGCCCTCCAATCTCTTCTTTCAGAATAACTGTTCTTCAGGCAGCTTGAAACTTCAAAGCATGGAATGTTTCTCTCTGGAACTAACGGATGAGCTCTACAGAGACCACAAGTCTGGGGAATGATGAGAAAGCCCGAACCACTCCAGAATGTTCCCTAGAAAGAGCAAAATTCCCTCCTGGGCTCCTGACCCTGACTCCAGGCACTGTGCTCGGTTTGCCTCAATGAGGCAAGTCAGAGGTCTCCCACTTAGGTTGAGCCCTGCACCAGGGGTGCAGACAAGCAGTTGTCGGTTCTGCACTTCAGCCTCTCTCTACAGGTGCCTCAGAAGACCCTCCTCTGTTGACTTGGCTTCTCTATACCCCAATGTTTTTTCTTACAGTCCCCAAAAGGTGCTGACTGGAACCAAAGGCAAGAGAGAACACAGGGAGGCAAGTTGTTGGTAGCCAGGCTAAGAGTGCAGCATGGTCCTGACTGGGTCTCCAAGCCTCACCCTCTGTCAACAGGGAGCTCCCTTGCACTGTTGCCTCCCGGGAAGGCACTCTTGTCCTCTTGATCACATGGTAGAGGCTCTCAGTCCAGAGCAATTTGCCCCCAGGAGATATTGGGTTGTCATAAATGGGTGGTGGAGCTTTCTGCTGGTTACTAGCACGTAGAACCACATTGCAGATCACCTCATGACCAGCTTCTACCCCAAAGGATGGCCTGGTCCAAATGTCCAAAGCACTGGAGTTGAACCTCTTTACTAGGATCTCCCCTTGTAGCAAACCCCGAAACATATGATGGCCAAGCTCATATCCACATGTAACTACCGCTCTGTCACTTCCCTGTGTAAGTCTGAGGGTACAGCACTGTACCAATGCACCCAGAAAAGCCCACACTCAGGGCTTTTTATGGCAGTCCCTTGAACACCCTATGAACACATGGTGGGGCTCATGATGGCTGAGTCTGCTTCAGCCTTCTTTCTCTGTCCTGCTCACACTATTGCCAACAATAGTGTGACTCACAGTTGAGCCAGCTAAGATGTCACTTGGGAATTCCCCTCTGTCTTCCCAGTTGTGTCCTCTGTGCCTGGGCTGTATCCACAGTTGCAGGGGGACTATGCTGCCTGTCTGCTGGCATCATCACCAGCACTCTGCCTCTCAGCCCAATGCTACCAGGGCTCTCTGGTCAGAGTTTCAGCCCTACTCCAGGATCAGACATGTTAAACATGAATTTCAGTATAGAGAAGCATTTCTGCTTCTTTATCATCTAATAGTTGGCAGCCAAGTGGGTCCAGCATCTGCCCCTGGGGCCTGGGTAGTGTGTGAAAGGTGCAAAGGGAAAGCCACAGCAGGCCTCTCTTGGTGGGGGTCTTGTTGACGTTAGAAAGCTGGGGCTTGTGCAATGCTGACTATCAGATATCATGCTGTGCTGATCAATACATCACTAGGCATTAAATCTCTACACATCCCTGCTGGGGAGATATGCCTGTTACTATATGACAGAGGTTGACAGTGGATCTGAGCACTTCAGCTGCTTAGGAGCCCTGCTTTAAGGTCACCAATGACGTCCCTGATGAAGCAGCTTTCCATTTAATAAGAAGGAAAACTCATTGTTCCTTGAAGGTTCTCTTTGCAGGCAAGGAGCCCCCTGGGTCCCAAAGGTGATCATCTGTCTGGGTGGCATCATGGAAGGAGGGGTAGTGTCTGCACTTCAAGTCACTAAGTGTCTTCTACAGGGATGTGGTCAGGAGGTAGAGTCTCTTTATGCCTCCCTGTCAGCATTCCAGTCTGCCTTTTCTGTTAATAAGGCTGGTAATAGGCTGATAGTACCTTGCTCCATGCAGGAGCTGTGGTCAAGAGTGGTGGTCACTTGGGTTCTTTTTTCCAAGGTAGGTTTGCAGGAATAAGAGCTGACCTTCTACTCCGGGTTCCAAGAGAAGCTGTGTCCCCTGCTCCTCTTGCCCAGACTATAAATAAGTTGGCACAGGAGACCAGGTCCCTCTGCTCTCCCTGTATGGCGGAACTCTTCATGGGAGAGACAGCTGTTGTCTTTGAGAACCAGAACATCTCTGAAATCCTGGCCAACAAGCCACAATGGCACACTTCCCCAACCGCCTTTTCTGGAGCTCCCTAGCTCTAAGCTCCTAGAACTCACGGCAGGAAAGTGTGCTACTGCTGCCTTCTTCTGTCTTTGGGGAGCAAGAAACATCAGTCCTGTCAGAGCTCTGTCACTGACAGGAGAAACCAACAATCAGGAAGAAGGATGACTTCTGAACCCCCACAATCTACAAGTAAGTTGAGGAAGGTTAGGGGCTATTACACTGGCCATTTGGCTAAATCAATAGTTTTCAGAATGAAAACCAGAAGCAACCTATTTCACAGCTCACTGCTCCTTTGGTGAACCATTCTGCCATGCAAAGACAGTTGGAGAAAGGCTCACCCAGTTCCTAACAGGTATTCTTTTTGGTAGTTACCTGTACCAAAGGCCCTCACTGACCCTGTGACTCTCAAAGTGGTCTCTGAGTAGAAAACTCATAGGAATGTGAAACAAGGGACTTAATTTTTAAGAAGGAGGCTTTCTTCTATCCTTGGGGCTTTTTTGCCAAGCCATTATTGGCAACTATCCTGGCCCTTGAGGAATATTAGCCAGCATCCTTTCTCCTGGCAGGCTTGCTCTTGCTGAAGGCCATTATGCAGCAAGGTCACCTGCATGAGGGAATACATAAAACCTCAAGCCTCTGGGGGACAAGCATCCTGGTTCATCTGGGGTTGGAGAATGTTTGTGTTCCCTGATGGCTGCAGAACCAAAAGGACCTGCCAGAAACAACTGAACCTGTGGCATGCACACCGAGTCTTTCATTTGGTGCCTGAGGAAGCAAACAAGTTCTCATTTCCTCTGCATTCTAGAAAGGCCATGCACCATAATTAAGTTTTTGAGGAATTCCTGGAAATAACTGGGTTCGAGAGCAGAGAAAAGGTTGACTGAACTCAAGTGAGAATCTATTTATGGAGGAGTTCAGTTACAGTCTGCTCTCATCGCTCATGTATCTATCCAAGAGACATTCATTCACTCTCCATTATCCTAAAGGAGGAATCCCCCTATCAAAATAAGATGGAGGCTGCCCTCTGTGGCCATAAATCTCCACATATGCAAATGAATGCAAAACTGTATTAGATTTGCAGACAGTGGTATTAACAAGCTTTGTTTGTGAAGCAGGAAGAGCATCACAGTCCAGGGACAAATGTCCTCTAACACCAGCTCCACAAAACACTATCTCCATTCCATAGCTGAGGAAACCATGGGTCTTGGAGTTGAGATGACATCATTTTCCAACTATATGTATGCAAAGAAAACATACTTCAAAAGTAAGTTTGATCACAAGGGTTTGCGCTTAAGTAAAAATATGAACTATTGGTCGTCAGACGACTCTATTGTCTTCAACAATTCAGTGCAAATGAGCCAAAAATAAAAATATTCACTGACTGTCTTATATCATCCTTAGAGTGAGTTATGTATTTGGGAAAGATGGGGAAAATGAAAGAGACACAAGATAGAGAACACCCAACCAAGTGAGGAAGTTGGGCTTGGATGCAACTGTGAGTGCAGAGGAAGGAATTTGAAAGTAAGAGGCCAGGGTGCTTCAACCTGGGGTGAGTCATTCATGAACCTTCTGTGACCCCCTTCCCTCCATTAGTAGAAGGATCTCTTTCCCTATCAAAAGAAAGAGTGGTTGGTACAGAGCTCCCTGAGGGGTGGCCAGAATCCTGGTCCAATAACTCTTCCTGGCATCTCACCAACTTTGCAGACTGGAGCCCCTCTCCCCCTCATGTTCTACAGGACTTACCCATCCCCGTAGAAGCTCATAGGCTGTGACACCCAGGGACCACCAGTCCACGGGGTATGAGTACCCAGGGGCTCCATCCACATACACCTGGAAGACTTCAGGGGCTGAAATGACAAAGCAGAGAGAATATCAGCCATACCTTGACTTATACGCTAAGAGACAAGCCTGCTGGTACTTACTTCACTGTCACCAGCTCCTGCCCCTGGAAAGCCACAGCAGGCTTTGGAATGAACAGAAAGGGCCTGAGTATGTGTCCCCAGGATCAGAGTCAGAGAGGTGTGTGGGCATGAGTCACTTGGGGAGAGCCTAGCATAGCTCATACCTCCAGTGGAAAGCAAGAGCTGAGCACATGGGTTGGGAGAATTGGCATTCTGCCTCTGTATCACCGTGGACCAGTGGCCAGCTACTAGGATGCTGAGTGCTCTGTGCCTGCATCCCAGCTCAGGAATGAGCAAGACAGTGAGTTAGACAGAGAACAGACAGAGTGGACTTCTGGTGGCACAGACAGGAGGGGAGAGGTGGCAGCTGATGTAAGAGTAATTGGTTTATGTCACTGTCAGAGAAGCAGTTTTGAAATGGGGTAGAAGTGAAGGTTGCAGAGCAGTGTGGAGGTGTTTGCTACCTGCCCCAGGAGGGCACAGGTCAGCATGGCTAATTTGATGATATGTGAATTTTACCTCCCCATCTGTTCTAGGGAGCCACATGTGACTGAAGCTGTCAGGGATTCAGGTGTCACTGAGGATGGCAAGGAGATTGGATCAGGGCAGGGAAGAAAGGGCAGGCTGGCTGCACTCTCCTCTAGTAACTGACCATGCTGAATCTGGAGCTTAAATCAGACTAGCAGTCAGATCCAAGACAGTTTCTGTCTTTTCCTTTTGCTTTCCATTTTTAAAAATTAATTAATTAATTTCTTCAAGTTCCATCTCAATCACAATCCCCTCCCTACTCCCCCTCCAGTCCCACCCTCCCACCTTTTTCCCCCCATTCCCCCATCCACTTTCTTTTTTTTTTTAGTTTAAGGTACATCTTTTTCCCCCCAAAAGCTCCCCCTTTCAGTCCAACAAATGGCTCTTTCTCTTATACCAACAAATACAATACAAAACAACAAAAATAATTAGGCTGCAATTCTGAGAATTATAAGATTTATTATACATTTCCAATGCCCAGTCTGTATGTATTTGGCACCTGACTTTAACAATCTACTATCTAACCATCTCCATGAGTTTAAAGTTCTATATCCAACTCAGCTTCCATCCTAACTTGCATCACAATTTTAAAAACATCTTCTTAGATCCAGGACACCCTCTTGATTCCTAAACAACTCAAAATTTAACTATGAGACTCTAGCTGTCTATTCTTCAACCACCTCAGAGACCTGCCAGGGATAAATATATATGATTATATAGGAAGTGCAGGGCCTGCAGCTTCCACAACTAAGAAATGACATACCAGTGGCTGCCTGGACAGTTTCCAATTTCTTTCCATACATTAGAGCATCAATCTTCAGCCATTTGGCCCTGTTTCTCTGACAGACATTAATTGTAAAGCAAGAATTATGAAGGACTTGCCTACCCTGTCTTGGCAGAGCTAGGCTGTTGACTTACCTGCTTCCAAGTTTTGTCCTTTTTTGCTTTGCATTTTTTTTATAAATACTTTATTTTTTTTGTTCAAGTTACATCTCAGTCACAAGCCCCTCCCTATTCCCCCTTCCTATCCCGCCCTTCCACCCTCTTCCCCCCAGAAGTTTCCTCTTTCAGTCCAACAGATGGTTCCTTCTCTTATAACAGTAAGTATTATACAAAACAACAGATATAAATATGCCACATTTATGAGAGTTAAATGGCCCAGTATACCTTCCCAATGTCCAGTTTATACATATTTGGCCCCTGACTTTAACATTCTACTATCTAACCATCTCCATGTGTTTAAAGGTCTATATCTGACTCAACATTCATACTAACTTGCAACACACTTTTAAGAGTATCTTCTTAGATCTATAACACCCTCTTGATTCCTAAACAACTCAAAATTTAGCTATGAGACTCTAGCTGTCTATTCTTCAACCACCTCAGAGACCTGAGAGGGATAAATATATTTGCTTATATAGGAAGTGCAGGGTCTGCAGCTTCCAAAACTAAGAAAGGACATACCAATGACTGTCTGGACAGTTCCCATTTTCTCTCCATACATTCCTGCATCAGTCTTCAGCCTTTGGGTCCTGTTTCTATGACAGACATTTATTGTAGAGCAGGGATTATGAAGGACTTACCTACCCTGTCTTGGCAGAGTTAGGCTGTCAACTTCCCTGCTACCAAGTTTTGTCCTTTTTGGACAGCAGTCTGTCTGCAGTTGGTGCAAGGGGTTTTTTCATGCCAAGAGATAGGCTTGCCACTAATTCAACCATCTTACAGTGGAGGTTCTTCGATGCTTATCTTCTACTTGGAGTAGAATAGGGAGTGCTGTCAGGCGCTGATATGTCTCGATATCAAAAAAAAAGAAAATCTTGATTTAAGATAACTTCTTTGAATGCCATATTCTGCAGATCTCATTTTTATAGAGTGTTCTTGCCCATAAGCTTCCCTGTCCTTGTGACCATAGGAAGATGCCACCATCTAACACCTTTAACAGATGAGGTTCAGAGAGAGCCTTGTGTGAGGGAAATCACACAACTGAAACAGGAAAAGCTGAATACTGCCTCCTATTTTGGCCAAATCCCTTTCTGACCAACATTCTTTCAGTATGGGAACATGTTCAACTATACTGGAGGAAGATGGAATTAAGAGTTTGAGAAAATGGCAGCTGGCTGTGTTGGAAACAGGAAGATAGTGAGTTTGGTTCACACAGAGTTTAACATTTCTTAGTGTCTTTACCTGTTTTGCCAAATGTGGGTAGTAATTATGGTTTATACATTATGTTATCTTTGTGAACTTGACACAACCTAGAATCATCTGGGAAGAGAGTCTCAATGAGGGATTGTCTACCTTGGGATGGATTGTGGGCATGTCTGTGGGGATTATTTTAATTAAGTTAAATGATGTGGAAGGATCCTGCCAACTGTAGGTAGCACCATTCTCTAGGCAAAAAGTCCTGAGCTGAATGAGTGGAGGAACTGGAACTGATCACAAGCATTCATACATTCATTTCTCTCTGCCCTTGCCTGCGGGTGTGGTATGACCAGCCCTCTCAAGCTCCTGCTGCGGTGACTTCCTCCACAGTGATGGACTGTCCCCCGGAACAGTGAGCTTAAGTAAGTCCTTTCTCTCCAAAGCTGCTTTATGTCAGGGTGTTCTATTACAGCAACACAAATGACACTAGAAGGTGGGACAATTCAGCAGCTACCTGCAGGACACCTGGTTCACACCGGGCACTCTGTAAACTGAAAAACCTATGAATGGCTGGCTGATTGTCACACGAACCTCCCCTTCCTCTGCTATGTTCAGCTGCCCCATCACCTACCCAGTAACACACAACAGAGATGTGGAGACCACTCTAAACTCTACCCTTCCTTGCCCCATGGGCCAGTTTTCTTCATATATGGTAGGTTTTGAGTTTTTACCTTTGTTTTTTAATGTCCTTTCCTATCCATCCCTAGATCAGCCAGACTCCAAAGTCAGTGAGCTCACTTGTTCCTTACTCGATCCCATCATTGGGGAAGCCACTGACCTAGACAGAACTCATAAGAATTTACTTCCCTATACCACAATCTACTCACTTATCTGTCTTTTTTTTTTTTTGGTCCTGGGAGATCTGGGAGAGAAAGGGTTATATGGTGTTTGTCTATACAGTCTGGTGGCAGATTCACGGGTATGCCCATGGGTTCCGGGGGCGCCAAGTGTGCCTCAGAGCCTCTTACAGTTCCTATCAGGCCCGCAGTCCTGAGTGCACTTGTGACTCAGTACAGAAGCTGCAGGTGATGGATGCTGTCAAGCTGCTGTGAATGGTAAATGACAGATGTTTGCAGCTGCAGGAAAGCTGATTCTCCCTTGCCTGCACTCTTGTGGCTGATGACAGAACAGAAATGTTGATGTCATAATCCCCGTGCAGCTGCTTTGGTTAGCGCTTCAGGATCACAGCACTTGGATTCAGGGGCCAGTGGGATTTGAGAACCTGAGGAAGTCCTGGCACGCATTGCTTAATGAATGACAGCACCATGGCTGCCAGCTGCTGTGAAGGGCTCTATATAAATTGAATCCTTTCAACACTCAGTGAGACAGGTGCCAAAGGCACTCTGTGATGAGAAAGCTGAGGGGAGAGGGGGTTGCAGTGGGCTGAATAGCAGGTCCCAAGCCTCATCCCAGTCCTTGTGAACACCATCACATTCTGAAATAGGGTCTCTGAAGATATAATGAAGGGTCTCAAGATAAAAATCATTCTAGGTTTAGATTGGGTCCTAAATCCCATGACTAAATGTCTTTATAAGAGAATGGGGGGGGGGTGGTGATTTAAGACACAAGATAGTTGTGTGAAGGTGGGTGTGGGGCATGGAATGAGGTACAATCCCAAGGACACCTGAAGCTGCCTGAGGCTGGATAAGGTGGAGGGATCCTCCCAGAGTCTTCCAAACAAGCATGGTCCCACTGCACCACGCTCTCTCAATTCCAGCTTCTAGAACTTGAGGGAACAGTTTCTTGGTGGTTTTAACCCTGGCTTATGAAAATCTCTTCTGCAGCCACAAGAAGCCACTACAAAGTGAGGGACATTTTCAAGATTAGCCATTTAGGTTGGCAGAGCTGAGATCAAACGGGTCTCAGGTTCTTGGCACCAGACCCTTTTCACTAGTACTGGAGACTTCCAGAAAGGATTGGGCTGCCTGGAGATTGGGACTCTGGCTCTTCCCCCTCCATCTTTCCACCCACAGTCGGTACTGTGAACACAATGCCCACTAGGTCTCCCCTGTCTCCATAGCGTTGGTCCAGCTCAAAGGCTTCTGGGAAGACGAGGCTCAGATGTTGACTCATTTTTCATCTTTGTTCACACTCTGCCTTTGGTTGTACACCATTATTGCCTCTTGTCTCCTGAAGGAGCCCTGCATTCTTTCCTGTCCCCAAAGCCTCCTGCTTCCATGTGGCCTTCCTGAGACTAAGAGGGTCCTGCGTTTTGCCATGTGATACAGACCACAGTGACGTGTGGTACAAAACATGTTACTGTCATGCCAGCTACTGCATATATGATTCCTCACAGTGCTACTAGCCCTGGAAAGGCTAACTAATGCCTCAGGAGAAAAGACCTACCTTGGAGTCATGAGGTCCAGATGCATTCATTCCTGCTTGGCTTCCTGTAGCCTTTTGCATGCCAGTATGCTTGGGCAATTTCAAAGGATACCAACTCAATTGCATGAATTCGCAATATCTTGACAGGATCCTGGTACTGTTTTGTTTTTTATCTCAGTAGGGCACTGCAGGGTACTGGTGCAGGAAACCAGTCTTAGATAGTGACTCCAATTCTGCAATCTTCTTGCAGCCTCCAGGATATACAGAAGTCAGTGGAGGCCTGAGTACCACCAACATATGCTTTTTTTTCTCCCTGATATACCTACCTACTAGAATAAGGTCCCATAAATCAGATCCAGTAAAAGACCAACAGCATCTCTGACATACATTAATTATAAAGCAGGAATTATGAAGGACTTGCCTACTCTGTCTAATGTCTGTCAGAGATACTGGACCAACAAGCTGAAGATAGATGCTCCAATGTATTGAGAGAAATTGGGGAATGTCCAGGCAGCCAGTTGTCTGTCATTTCTTAGTTTTGGAAGTTGCTGGCTCTGCACTTCCTGTTTATTCAGCTATATTTATCATTCTCAGGTCTCTGATGTGTGAAGACTAGATAGTTATAGTCTCACAGTTAAGTTTTAAGTTGTTTAAGAATTAAAAGAATGTTCTAGGTCTAAGAAGGTTTTTTTTAAGTTGGTAATGCAAGTTAGAATCAAAACTAAGTTAGGTATAGAACTTTAAACTCATCAAGATAGATAGATAATAGAATATTAATATCAGTTACCAAATACATATGAACTAGACATTGGGAATGTATGTTATACCTTAAATTTTTCATAATTGTGGCCTAATAGCTTTTGTATTTTATTTATTGTTATAAAAAAAGAGCCTTGTATTGGACTAAAAGGGGCAGCTGTTGGGGGGAAAAATATAGACCTTAAATTAAAAAAAAAAAGCAGATAGGAGGTTGCGACCAGGAAGGGGAGGAGAAGGGGACTATGATTGTGATGTAACTTGAAGAAATAAATAAATGTTAAAAAACACAGACTAACAGCAATGGCAAGTGATAAAATATATCATAATAATTGTCCTCAGAATTATGTGAATCTATTCTCTTTTTCTCTCTGAAAATATCCTATCATACCCTTTCCCCTTGTGATGGTATGAGATACACAATGAGGTGATGGGAGGTAGGTAAAGTTAGGGCACCATGTATGGTCACTTCAGTATAATCACTCCCATACTGTGACAGACTACTGGTAACTTAGATGTCTTGGCAACTGATGGGAAGGAAGTGTATACAGCACAGATACACTGCACAGTGCTGAGTCACCTGTCCTGGGCTGTATGGTGTGAAATTTCATCATCCTACTCAAAACTTGCACCTTAAAACTCAAGCCCATCACACACATCATCATGCTATGTACATTTTTACATTTGTAAATATTCTCAGGCCAACGTGCTAAATCTGCTGAGTGAATTTGAAACCAAACCAAGATTTTGCTTCGAAATTTTTACAATTACATCTATTTATTTACTTAGTAGGTGTATGTATTGAAATGCCACAGTATATATTTGGAGAACAACTTGTTGGAATCAGTTTTCTCCAGCCCTTCTGTGAGTCAAGGGGATTGAAGTCTAGTTGTCACACTTGGTGGCAGGTGCCTTTACTTACTTAGCCCCCAAACCAAGAGTTTTCTATGAAGATCCACTAATGGTACATTTGAGTAAATTAGACTTTCTGCATAACAAGAACCAAAAACATGTGGCTTTGCCATTAACAAGCAGATTAATAAACATTTGTCAGTGTGCACATGGTGTATATGCTATCCTCCCATTGGTTTCCAGTCATCTACATTATTGGATGAGCTGTCACAATATGGCAGCATGTGTGTTTAAGGAATACAGAAGAAACTTCGTGCTCTGGTCACGTTATCAGAAGTACTATTTGTTTTTTGCTGTCTCCCATGGACCCATCACAATGCTGGGTGCATGCTGCCGACTCTTGTGGACTCTTATGAGTCTACTATGGATACACGGGATGGACTTGGGCACCATGGAGCCTTTGGATGCCTCCCCAGCATGTTCCAGTGAACTAGCAAGATCAGCCTCACCACACACTAACTGCTTTGACTAGCAGCCAAACATTCTTTCCAGGGCAGATTTTTTTTAATTGCATTTATTTATTACTTCAAGTTACATCTCCATCACAGCCCCCCTCCCTCCACCTTTCTCTGGCCCACCCTTCCACCCTCTACTCCCTCTCCCACCTATCCTACTCCTCCATTGTGGGGTGCCCTTACATATCAGCCCCTTTCAGTTCAGCAGTCAAATGAGGGCTAAGAGCTTCCTCTTGCACTGGGGGCCTACATGGAAGCTCCACTGGGGCAAAGTGTCCCAGTAACAGGTAACAAAGCCCATGTTCCTGTTCCTTTCAGTCTGTTGGTTGTAGCATGGTTACCCTGTACTATATGGCTAAAATCTAGTTATCAGTGAATACATACCATGTGCATCTTTCTGAGTCTGGGTTAGCTCACTCAGGATGAGCTTTTCTAGTTCCATCCATTTGGCAGCAAATTGCATGAAGGCAGATTTTTAATTGAAGTGATATTCCATCAGGCCGTCATACAATTGGCCTTCCAGAAGAACAAGGACACATGGAGTCTGGTGGGAGAAGTTGTCTTTCTTCCCCATGAAATGTAAATATACACTTTGGTAGGATTTGCCACCTAGGCTAATCACACAGAGTTCACTTGCAAAATATGGAAAAATGCAGTCACCACCTATATCACCTTTCCCCACTTGCTGTTCAGTTCTATGGATACTGCTGAAGGTTTTGATGTGCACTGGAGTGTGAAAAGCTATTTAGCATGTAGCCTGCCTGCTGACAGACTGCCTGAGTCTGTCTCTCCAGGTAATTATGCCCTGGACTGTGAACCCAGAGCCACTGCATTTCAGGTTTGGGGTGGGGGATGTTCAAGATCATATTTCTCTTTTCCCCTAAACATCCCACAAAGAAGCCAAGGCCCAGGAGTCTGGTGTCATCTGGTCCATCTGGGACCAGAACACAGGCCTCTTTCCCACCCCTTGCCATGGCAGTGTGTCTCTAGCATGGCATCTTAGACTCTGGAAGCCCCACCACTAGGCACCTCCACCATGGGTCCCCCCCAGTCCTTCACGTCAGCCTGCTCATCCAGACTCTGCTCTCTCAAACAGGCCCTTCTCCTGTTTCTGGATCCCAGTTGGTGCCAATGGTTTGCTCACCTGCACAATCAGAAACCTGGAGTCACTGAGGACTCTGCCCTCTTTCAGTCTCTGTCACTCTTCTCTCAATAATTCCCCAAGTCTCATCATTTTTCCTGTCTAGAACTTTCTTCTCTGGCTTCCTCTCTAATTTCTGCACTGGCCTTCTATCATCTCTGTCCCCTTAGCTTTACCTTCTTGTGCCCAGAGAGATCTTTCTAAGTGCATTCAGCGAACAGAGATGTCAGGCGTACAAAGTGGTCCCTTGTCACTGCTCAGCTCACTTCCCACACTTACAGGCACAATGGCCTTGAGTGAACTACTTAATCTCTTATTTGTGCCTCAGTTTCCTCATCTGTTTAAAGTCTAACAATGTCTTCTATGTAACATTTCTGAGAAAGTGGATCTATGATGTTCACTGAGCATACAGTAAGTTTCAGTAAATGTTCTCCAGTACTGTCCTTGTGTTATCACTCATGTTCAAATCACTCACTTTAAATCATTACAAAATTACTTACTTACTATACAATAAATTTCAAAATCCTTAGCACGAAAGCTTCCTCAAAACAGGTCCCAGTCACCCACATCCCCCTTTCTGGCCACTGTCCATATTGGACCCATTGTATCAAAGGATACATTGGGACATGATTTTCATCATCTCTTGACAGCCTTACACTCTGCAATTTTATCTTGTTGGAGATCGTACCCAGGGCCTTGCACTTGCCAGACAAACTTTTTATTCACAACACTGAATTCTTGTCTGCTAATCTTTACCCACATGTCATACTCACTTGCTCCTGTTCATAGTTGAAGACCCAGGCTAACTTTTACTTCCCCTGAAGAACAATAATCAAGTTCTTTGCTGTTCCACAGCTCCCTTCTTCCTGTATTTAAAAGCCCAGTACATCAGTCTATGGTCGGGGCTCTTTCCTGAGCCTCATCCAGTCCTCACACTAAATTGATACACAGAATTTGTGTCTACCTTCCTCACTGTCCCTGATCTGGCTGAGGTAGAGAGATGACTAAAGTCAGCCCCAGGTCCCCCAGGGAACCACGAAGCTGAGTGCTAAGTGCCTTCCTCATAGTGGCAAAGGAGATAAGTCATGGAGACCTGGCTTCCGGTCTCAGCGTCTGCTTTCACTGGTGGTCCTTGGTGAAGCATTTAGCTTTTGAGGAAGTCTCAGGCTCCATGGATTAATGACGGACCCCCACATTGCAATGAGATAACACAGGACAAGCTTCCTTTCAGGGCTGGTGCAAAGCAGGTTCCCAACAGATGTGAGCCGGCTTTTAATTTCTCAGTCTGTCTTCTCCTGGGCAATGAATGGGAACCAGCTCACCCAGGCACATACTATATACCATGCACGCTCCCCAGATGATTCAATTCTTGCTCATGATTCTTTGCATGAAAGTGAAGCAATAACTCTGGAAAGCAGAGATAAGCAGTAGGCCTGGGCACTCTTGGGATTCCTCAAGGATCATTTAATTTTCTTTGGCTCCTGGCTAGCCAATGAACTCAGGTGTCATTCGCTTATGTATTAATTTGCAATAAAATGAAACTACCACCACAGGCCATTGGTTTCTTTCAGGGAATGTTAGTAGCATTCATGGCAACCGGAAACCGCTTTTGTTAAAGTGTAAGACATTTCTCAGCTGTAGACCATTAGGATTTCACGGTCTGTGTGGGAAGAGGAAAGGGAGGGAAGTCTAATTGGCCAAGGAAGAAATACAGACGCTCTGGCAGAAATGAATCACAAACAGTGTCGGGAAAAGCATTTCATGTTAAATAAGTCAGATTCTTCTAGTGGAGCGAATAAAAGGTAAACTCGGGTCCCCTGGAAGATTGATATGAGTTCTTAAAAACCAAACCATCTCTCCAGCCCCCTGGCTTGCAATACTTCTAATGGGAAGAGCAGAGATGGAATCAACACATTTAATAGTTAACATGTGAAGCAGGGGACGGACTTCCAAACAGCATCTCCTGCACAGGCGTTCGTTTACATACATATCCTGCATGCAAATACCCGGGACCAGATGTGTTTTGACTTTAGATTGCTTCAGACCCTGGGATGTTTGCACATATGTAATGAGGCATCTCCAGGGCAAGATACAGATCTCAAAATGAAATTAATTCATATTACCAGTAGCCTCATGCACATAGCATGGAAGTAATTTTACAGAGTTCTAGGGCACTTGCCACTCACTTGCCTTTTCACTGTGACCTGTCATACGAGGTCAGCTGTAGGTGGCATCATGCCAACGCTTAAACCTTTTAAATTGGGTTTGAGATTTCTAGATTAGGGATGCTCATCCTGCAGACTGCTACTTACAAGGTTCTGGGCTCTCTGTTTGTCCAAGACAAATGATGCTGCTTAACATCTGAACTTGCTACAGAGCCCCGAATTGTACAATGCAACGCAGGTACTGTGTGACCTGTTCTTGCCTCACTAAGTTCATCTTCCTGTAATTATTGGCCAAATCTGTTCCCTTAGGTGCTTTATTTTAGTCGGCCCCTTCTTGTGTAAGGGTCCTAGTGAACATAGTTCCATCTTTCTGGAATGTTCTGTGAGCCTCCTGCTGAACAATGCTGACATGTCTTTCAGGATCCAGTTGAAATATAACTTCTCATTGAAGTTACTCTGGGCTCCTCCAGTCCCATTTCTCTACCCTATCAATACCCCTCTTTACCATTGGAGTTCTAACAAAGATCTGAAGCAGTTCTGCTCTGTTGTGGCTCCAAAGTTGGAGTATCACATCTAGCCTGTCATGATAAATTTTAATAGTCAATCTAACAGAATCTAAAAATCTAAAAAGGGGAGAGGGCCTCTATGAAAGAGTTTCCAGAGTAGGGTGCCTATGGGCATGTCTGTAGGGACTTGAATGTCTTGATTTTGTTAATTCAGGTGAGAAGACCTGCCCTCTGTGGGTGGCATCATTTCCTAGGTAGGGGATCCAGAACAGTCTAAGTGTAGAGAGGTGGTGAACACTAACAAGCATGTGTGTGTTCATTCTCTCTGCTCCTGACTGTGGATTTGACTAGTTGCTTCAAGTGTCTGCCTTTCCTTGCCCATAATGATGCACTATAACCTGGAATTGTGAGACAAATAAACCCCTTCTCCTTAGAGTTGTTTTTGTCAGGGTATTTATCACAGCCACAGAAACAAAACTAGGATCAAGGCTAACTGGGGAAAAAGCTAAAGACCTCATTTGTATCAGTTACCTTTCTGATTATTGTGACAAAACACCTAACAAAAACAGCTTAAGGAGGGAAGGGTTTATTCTGGCTCATGGTTTGAGAGTACACAGTCCAGTGTTTCAGGGAAGGGATGGCGGCAGGAGTGTGCAGTATCTAGTCACATTGCATCTATGGTCAGGAAGAAGAGGTGGGTGTTGATGTTCAACGTGCCCTCTCCTTTAGGATGATGTCACCTACATTTAGAACGGGTCTTACCTCCTCAGTTAAACCTTTCTGGAAACATTCCCCACAGACACCAAGAGGTATATTTCTACAGTGATTCTAAATTCAGTCAGATTAACAGTTACAATTAGTGGTTACATTAGCCTGTTCTAGCTTTCCTTGAACTCACTAGCTCACAGTTTGTTCTGCGGCAGAGATAAGGGTGTGGTGCTGCCTTCCCTAGCTGTACACTGGAGGAAGACAGGGCTGGAGGAAGAGGCGAGACAGCCTCAGCTGAGGCCATGTGGGGATACCAGTGAGAGGCCTGTTGTCTGTCCACATGAAAGTGGAACTCGCAGCCACTTACCAGCTCCTCTCTATAGGTTCCACACCTCTCAAGAAGAGGACCAGGGCATAAAGGAGATCATGGGCATTTCTTGGTGATGCATAGGTTAGGAGAGGAGCCATTGCTTCATATATATATACACAGGCAAAGTACCCATACACATAAGAGGAATTACATAAAAAAAAGTTTTCCCAAAATGATGATTCATCAAATCAGGTATTTGAGAAACCTAGAGAACATCAGAATAAATGGACACAATGAAAGCAAAATTCAAACTTCCAGTATATCACAAGTATAACCAATGACCAATGATTAGGAGAAAGTTTCAGACGCAGCTCAAGAAACACAGACGTATTACCCACAGAGCAGTGAAGACAGAGGCACATCATGGCCATCGGCAAACATGCTGCAGCAGAAACAGGGTAGTACAGTTAATTTCCCAAGAGAAGAAAAGCTGTTAACCTGGCACTAAGTATCCAGGATATCCAAGTTATCTTTTCAAGGTGTAATAATTTTGAAATAAACAGCTTTATTCAAATGCTTTTTATTACCAGTAGAATTTCATTGAGGTTGACTATAAGAATTCCTTCAAAGTATGTGATATCAGATAGGAAAATGAAAGCTCACACATACACAAAAATACTGGTAACAAAAAAAGGAAGATAGAAAATTAATTCTTCCTTTTGATGACTATAAAATGCCATTGACAATCAGAAGCAAAGATAAGATTTATGAATGATATGTTTATAGCAAGTGAAACAGAAGATGGGTGGGAGGATTTAAGAATATATTCTTGTGAGATTATTTTTTAAAGGAATTATTTTTATTAATTATGAACATGTGTTTCTGGGTGTGTATATGCACCTGAGTTCAGTACCATCAGAGGCCAAAAGAGGACGTCATATCACGGTGAGCTGGAGTTACAGGGGGTTGTAGTCTGCCTAATGTGGGTGCTTGGAACTGACTCAGGTCCTCTGGAAGAACAATATGTAATATTAATCATTGTGCCAGTACCTTTCCAGTATCCTTTTATGAGATTTTTAAGCCAAATTTCAAAATAGTTTTTGTTGAGAGATGTAAAAGTAGAATACCCTCTATATTTGGTTTTTCTGGTATAAACACTAAAGTAAGGGTGAGGTAAAGGGAGTGATAGATTATGATCACCTTAGAGCAACATAAAAAGGGATAAGAGGAGAAAAGGCTAGCTGATAGCTTTAAACTGAATCATACCCATGGTCATGCTCTCCAAGGTATTTGATCATTAGAGAATTAAGCTGGACATCAACATTAGAATTATATGTAGAATGTTGTTCGATTTGGGTAATGTCCATAACAGAATGTAAGCATAATACATCAAAAACCATGGGGCCACAGCCAAAGCTGGATTTTGCTTCCTACATGCAATGAAAATGAGTCTCAAGTCAGTTATCTGAATGTCTACTTTATGCAACTGACCTAAGACCAACTAAGTAACCTAAGGAAGCAGAGGAAGTAATAAAGATAAGAGGAAATGGATACAACAGAAAATAGAAAAATAACAGAGAAATAAAGGCAATTAAGATAAAAACTGGTACTTTAAAAAAATCAACAAGTTTATTAGCCTGTAACCAGAATGACCAGAAAATCGGAGATAAAGCACAAAATACCAATTTAAGAATGAGAGGAGATAGCCGGGCGGTGGTGGCGCACGCCTTTAATCCCAGCACTTGGGAGGCAGAGGTAGGCGGATCTTTGTGAGTTCGAGGCCAGCCTGGTCTACAAAGTGAGTCCAGGACAGCCAACAATACACAGAGAAACTCTGTCTCGAAAAAACCAAAAAAAAAAAAAAAAAAAAAAAAAAGAATGAGAGGAAAGCTGTCACTGCAGAACCCACAACTGCCAAAGAGGGGGAGGGGATGTTACACAAGTGTGATGCCCAAGAATCTCAAGTTAGACAAAATACATGAATTCTCAGAAAACTATAAGCTACTATACTTTATGTAACATTTGCTTATTTTTAGAAATTGAATTCATAGTTGCAAATTTTTCTTCATAGGAAATAATACCAGGTTCAATCAAGTATTTTCAGAGGACATTTTATCAAATTCACAAATGAGTAACAACAATTCTACACTCCCCCCAACAGAAAACAGGAGAGAAAGAAAGGAAGTGATCTCTCCAACTTACACTGCAGCAATCCTCTGCTACTCAAACCACGAGGAGTTGTCAAAAGAAAATGAAAAGATAAAGACTCCTTATAAATGAGATGCAAATATTGTAAACAAGATATTAGCACATGGATTCCAACCCTGCTTAAGGAAGCTAACACATCATGACTAACAAGACTCCTTCTGGGAATGCTGGGCTGTTTAGCATTGCAAAATCCACTAGTGTACTTCAATAGATTGTAGAAAAGAAACTATCAGATTATCTCAAAAGACCCAAACAAGCTCTTTGGCAGAATTCAACATGCACTTATGATTGGGAAAAAAAAAAACAATTGGAATAGATGATAATTCTTTATGCCGACAGAGAGAGTACAAATCCTTAGGTGGACATCACAGTGAGTAGACTAGGAGACAGAATCCATCTAAGGGAAGGTCACGATGAAGTTTCTCAGCACACTTTCATGAAATCACCCAAAGAGGCAAAATGGAAGTGAAGCCCTATCTGCCAACACAAATGCATATGTAGGAATCTCCAAGAATCCACTGGAGAAGACCCGACAGAACTGAGAAGTGAGTGTATCACAGTCACAAGATACAAAGTCAGTGTAGGAGACAATTATATTTCTTTAACCATTAATGACTGAGCACTGACTGACTGAAAATGTCATTCTTGAGGAAGTAGAGAAATGACTCAGCTGCTGAGAGTACTTGCTGCTGCTCAAAGGACTGGATCATCCACATCTGTCAGTTCACAGCCACCTGTAACTCCCATTCCAGGGATCTGACACCCTCTTTTGACCTCCTCAGGCACCTGAGCACGTGCACGCATGTGCACACACACACACACACACACACACACACACACACACACACACAC
>CAJQZJ010034048.1:981328-1008345 GCA_907164525.1 Lophiomys imhausi
CACACACACACACACACACACACACACACACACACACACACACACGGCAACATACAATAAAAAATAAGCCACGTGTAACCCTACTACAATAGAAACTGCCAAAATATACATATATACAAAAAGTTTAAATCCAGTTACCTTAACACCAGGACAACACCCCTAACTAGATACCACATGCTACCAAATAAAAACTCTAGCACCAGGAATGGGTTACTTCTTTTTGAGTTATTGGCCAATGGGGTTCCACAGAGCGCCCCCCCCCCAAACATCTAGGCTATTGTCATTGCTCTTGGTTACCATCCAGAATGTGATGGTAAGACTTTATTGCTGAATATGTAACATACTTGACTCATGGAGAAATCAAGTGGGTACTGACCTAAAGCTCCTATTACTGGCTACCAAGCCTATTAGCATAAAAGAAAAATAAGTCATCAATATCACCCAGCTGTGAAGCCTGAAAACTATGATAATGATTGATCTTGCAAGATATACCCACTGGTGCAATGGTGTCATGAATGTTACAGTGGAAACCAAGCACTTTAAGACCTGTTCCCCACAATTGGACTTATCCATACCTGACATTCTTATAGGTGTCAAAAATGTGTGGTTAGATAGGCCATAGGCGGGCTGGAGAGATGGCTCAGCGGTTAAGAGCACTGGCTGCTCTTCCAGAGGTCATGAGTTCAATTCCCAGCAACCACATGGTGGCTCACAACCATCCATAATGAAATCTGGTGCCCTCTTCTGGCCTGCAGATATACCTGCAGACAGAACACTGTATACATAATAAATAAATCTTAAAAAAAAAAAAAGATAGGCCATAGGCCTAAGGGAAAACCCGTTACTATTATTCTGCCAAGTGAACTTATTATTTATTATCATCTAATACTAAATAATTTTAAAATGACACCTGATGACATATTGCTACACCCGCAGATCAGTGCGTCTCTCAGCCCTCGTCATGGAAGCTCCTCCTTGCAGTAGATGACAATCAACACAGAGATCCACAATTGGCCATTATGCAGAGAGTAAAGACTCCTATTGGAGTGCCCAGACCAAGTGGGATCTAAATTACATGCCTCCTTCTTCACAGTTCAGGGGTCTTCCAGGAAGAGGAATTGGAAAGAGTTTAAAAGCCAGAGGCTTTTGGATGATTTCAAGAACACAGTGTTTTCTGGATAGAGCAGGGCAGAAGCACACACAAGCTCCCGGCAATTGAGACAGCGTGCATAAAACTTGTACAAGTTCGAGCCAGGCAAAATCCCAACATGAGGGAGAATGCAGGCATGAGATCCCACACTAGTTGAGCAGCTGCTGACATTGGGTAAGTGCTGGGAAACGGAGAGTCAGTTTTCTTCAATGGTATGACTTCTGGTATGCCGACCATACTCCAAGGCCCCACACCCAACAGTAGTTGGCCAAGACAAACTGGACATGATGTCTGTGTGTGTGTGTGTGTGTGTGTGTGTGTGTGAGAGAGAGAGGAGAGAGAGAGAGAGAGAGAGAGAGAGAGAGAGAGAGAGAGAGAACACAATGACACAATGCAGAGGGGCATTATTATGTAGGGTAAAGGGTAGAGAGGGTAGAGAGGCAGAGATGGAGCTGGGAGTTTGGGAAGGGATGAATATTATAAAATTGAACTGTATGAGATTCTCAAAGGATTAATAAAAATACCTATTTTTAAAACCCTAGTTCAGCAAAATGCACAAAATACTTAGAAAGTGTATATGTAGCAAAACACATGCCAAGTCTGCTTGGTGGCGAATCTACAGCAGAGCTGCCAGAAACCAAGATGATCTTGTGGACCAGTGTCCGTCTGTTTTCATGGACTGGGAGAGTCCACATTGCTACTGTGACATGTAGATTTGATATGGTCCTGACAGAAATACAGTATTTCATTTGTTATCATAGAAATTATTCAGCTGACTCTAAAAAATACACAAAAAGGCAAAGGATTCCGCATTGCCATAGCTTTGAAAACAAGAAAGGAATTGACAGGTACTCAGTATGGGATTTCAAGTGCCATCTTGATGCCATAAGTAACAGTCAGTAAGAAAAGACACTGATGAAACAGCACAGTATAGAAACAGGTCCACATACTTGAGACTGGCTGAGACTTAACAAAGTTATCAAGGTAATTGGGTAGAGAAAGAAGAGTATTTTCAACAGAGTCCAAAGGTTTGGATCACCAGATGCAAACAGGAAAAGCTGAACCCCACTTCACACTGTGTTCAGAAATAGATTCCATCTGGACTGCAGCCCCAATGTGAACTCAGAACTTCCACAAGGTAGAAAACGTCCAGAAAACAGAAACAAGAGTTGTGTGATGTCATATGAAGAAAACATGTTTAGCTATGACCCCATATGTATGGTCAACAACTGTGAAGTGCAAAACTATACTTCATCAAAATTTAAAACTGCTACTTTTAAAAAGATTCTTTGGCCCTCGCAAGATGACCCAACTGTTGAGAGTTCTTGCTGCCCTTCCAGAGGACCCAGGTTCTGTTCTCAGCACCCACACAATGGCTTACACTCACCTATAACTCCAATTTCAAGAACTATGATGCTCTCTTCTGGCTTCAATGGCCACCAGGCATGCACACGGTACACAGGCAACCATGCAGCCAACATACCCACTCATGGAAAAATAAATTAAAGAAATATCTCAAATTACTCATTTATCAGGGATGAATTTTCAAGTGACTGTCTTCCACAAACAATCAAGCCAGAGAGGGCAGGGATGAAGTTTGCTTTCTGATGTGTTCTCAGTCTCAAGTGCACTGCCTGGCATACAGGAGAGCTCCTGGTGGGTGTGCAGGAATAGATGCACAGGGAAGCTTGTGGGCCTTGGTGGCCTGGGCTGACTGTTGGCTCTGCAGCCTTCTCTGGCACACAGAGAAGCCACTGTCACTGCCCTTAAAATTGGTCATTTCTGAAAGAGTGCAGTCATTACCATGGTGACTTCCCACAATACCCACGTTTGCTCACCACAACTTTCTTGGGGACAGGAATTGATGGGGGGTGGGGTGAAGGGTGGGGATGAGGACCAGATGTGTGGTAGCCTTATGTCTCCCCATGTTCTCACCAGTGATAGATTACATTTTCCTTAGGGCATGCTTCTGCCACTCAAGAGTGAACTCCAAAAGCAGGAAAATGTGAGCTCAGCTCTGGCTTCAAGCACTACCATAGCTAGGACAGGAAGGCATGCAGATAACAGCACTGCTAACAGCAACGCCAACTTCTAGGCTTCAGTGCTGGCCACCTTCCAAGTGAAATGCTGTGTACTTTCCACAATTCTCCCACGATATCCCCACCATTACCCAGTGTGATGGTTTAGATGATAATGGCTCCTATAGGCTCATATATTGGAATGCTTGGTCCCCAGTTGATAGAACTGTTTGGGAAGGCTTGGGAGATGTGGCCTTGTTAGAGGGAGGTGTGTCACTGGGTGGGGTTTGAGTTTCAAAAGTCCATGCCATTCCCAGCTAGCTGTCTCTCTGCCTTATGCTTGTGGATCAAGGTGTTAGGTCTCAGTCACTGCCTGCCTGCCTGCTTGCTACCACGCTCTCTACTATGATGGTCATGGATTATAATCCTCTATAACCATGAATTTCAAATTAAATGCTTTATTTTAACATTGCATTAGTTATGAAATTTTGTCACAGAAATAGAAACCTAACTATGACACTTATTGAGGCACACTGCACCCATTCCTACCACCCCATTTCCTGAGGCTCTTCTCAAGGGCCATGAGGTGTACATTATGTTGCATCCTAGGAGTCACCCCTTACTCACTTGGTCTGTCTCCTCTTTCTCTGACCTTTTCCTTCTCTTTCAGCTATAACAGAATACGCTCTCCCAGCCTGCAATGCTGTTTTGCTTTTCTATACCTTGACCCATGAAGAGGCCACCTCCCCTTCCCTGGAGGAACTCCTTGTGCCTATGACTATAGTGTTCACATGACACTTGGATGCCTCTGTTCCCCTAGGTCTTTCTTTATCTGTCACTCTATGTTTCCCTCAGAACCCCAAGACCCCCATTCATACTCCTAAACATTTGCTGAAGGAGTGTCCCCCTTCCATTCTACTTCATATTAGTGAACCAAGGGACCCTGGGTGGCAGCTGGGGCATTTCTGACTTCTCTATTCAGATACATTTTACAGAGACTTCTTCTATCCAATGGTGAACCACATATGCTCTTTCAATGAACTAAAATTCAGTTCTGAGCAAATATTTCTTCTAGAGAAATACGTGTGTACTACCTTCTCTGACCTTACTTATCAGCCTGCTCAGGAAGCCATCCTTGGAGCATTCTGGGATCTTGTTATCAGGCTTTGGAAGCAAACAGCTCAAGTGAGTGAAATCAACAAACCTTCCCTTGTCATTGGGAGTTCAGAGCTTTGGGAACCATGGGGGTGAGCTTTAATAAGAACCCTCCCACCCCAACCCTGAAATCAATGGCTGCCAGTGCTCCCACCATAGCCCCTGAAAACAGACATTTTGGAGATCACCCTCCAAAGCCCATGGACTTCCCTCCTGCGCTTTTGCTCATGAATTCAGGCCCAAGGCTCCTCTAATTAGGGCAACAGAAGCCCTGAATCTTACATACAGCTCTGACTATAAGTTGCCTCTTTTCTGAGAAAGAGTTGCTTTTTAAAACGACTCAGTGTCTAACAGCATCTTGGTATAGAGAAAGGAACATGTGTTTCATATCCAAAAGGCTTCAAATCCCAACTCCCACTTTAAGTAGCTATGTGAACCTTTGGGGAACCCTCCATGGTTCCCAAAGCTCTGAACTACCAAGGACAAGGGAAGAGAAGGTCCCCAGAAGGCAATGCACACAGGCAGGCTAATAAACCTCTCTGGACTTCAGGCTCATTATATGTAAAATGAGAGAAGGCTGTATAAACTGCCAGTGGACACTCTGAGGATGAAGTGTAATAATGATGCACACACAGTAGGGCCACAATCACAGTGGCTGAAGATGGGGCTGCTGGGGAGTGGCCAGCTGGTTATCCACAGTTCTCTCTCCCTGTGTGTGTGGGGGGGGGGGGAAGCCAGGACCCAGTTGGCTTGAGGAAACCTTCTATTTCTGCCAGTATTTATTGACAATCTTTATTTACTTAAGTGTCATATTAATAATCAATGACTCAATTGTTGGATTTTGAGAAGAAAACTGCACAGATTTTTATTCTCTAGTCCAGGATAGCCTTGAACGTGTAATGCTCCAGCTTCTGCCTTCTGAGTACTGAGATTCCAGGTGCAAGCTGCAGGCTTGCCCTAGATTCTGAATGTCTACCCATGTGTACACTAGAACTGACAGCAAAGAGTGCCCTCAGAAACCCCAGGTACATTTACTCCACAGCTAAGTCGCCCCCACATTCCTGCAGGTCGAATGGTGGGAACAACATGCCGATCATGATGAAACCACCATGTGGTGATTTCTGTAGAGAAAGAAGCAGAGAGAAGCCTCAAAGCAGGAAGCAAGGGTCCCAAACAGGCAGTGCATAAGCCCTGACACCCAGCGCCGGACTGAGAAAAGTAGAAGAGGCTGGTTGCTATTTGTCAGCTTTGGTATGGCAGAGACAAAGGATGTGGGAGCTCCCTTCTAGGAAAATGCCCTAAGGAAAACTCTTAATGACTTCACCTTACTATGAGATACCTGAGAGATGCTGCCTAGAGAGGCAGAGTTTGGTTTAGTCCAGTCACTGTGGGGAAGGCATGGCTGCATCCTGGTGGCAAGAGCTGCTACATGTAAAGGCAGGAGGGCGGGGCAGCCTGCTGGCATCTGTGCATCAGCAATTAGACGTCACCTGGGTTATGACTGTCAGTGCCTGCTCCTGAGGTGGCCCATTCCTCCCACTGGGCCCCAACTTCCCAGAGTTCCAAAGCCTCGCAAAACAGGGTTACTAACTGGGTTCCAACTGTTTTAGCACAGGAACCTGTGGGGGACAGTTGACATTCATCCTGTAAGAGCAAAAGGGAGAAACACAATGGAAAAAGACAGAGATCTATGAGCAAAGGGAGGACAAGGTTCAGGTAAAGATGGGGTGGAGGTGAGCACCAGGCACTCACAGCAAACATGATGCCCGTCTATCTCCTGCCAACCCCTTCCTCCCTTCTTTTCTTCTCATTTCCTTCCCTTTTTAATGGGGCTCGAACCCAGAACCTCAAGCATACTAAGTAAGTTCTCTGCCTCTGAGCCTCCTCCAGCTCCATCATAGGTTCTAGCTCAGCCCCCATAGAGCGGCAAGGTGAGTCTGAAATGAGGAGAGCTCTCCTGAGTCACACCATCTTCTAGTAGTTCAAGAGAACATGTTTCACCTCAAAGACTGATATTGAGACATGTCAGCTCCTGACAGCACCCCCTATTTTACTCCATGTAGTGGATGAGCATCAAAGAATCTCCATTTGGAGATGGTTTCATTAGTTGCAAGGTTGTCATTGGGTAAGACAAATCCCTTGCTTCAACTGTAGACAGAATGGTGTCCAAAAAGGACAAAACTTGGAAGCAGGTAAGTTGACAGTCTAGTTCTGCCAAGACAAGGGAGGCAAGTCCTTCATAATTCCTGCTTTACAACTAATGTCTGTCAGAGGTACTGGGCCAAGAGGCTGAAGACATATACTCTAATGTATGGAGAGAAATTGGGGACTGTCCAGGCAGCCAGATGTCTGTCATTTCTTAGTTTTGGAAGCTGCTTGCTCTGTACTTCCTGTATAATCAGATACATTTGTCCTTCTCAGGTCTCTGATGTGGTTGAAGACTGGAGTATAGTTATAGTTTTACAGTTAAATTTTAAGTTGTCTAGGAATGAAAAGGATGTTTTAGGTCTAAGAAGATGTCTTGAAGTTGGTGATGCAAGTTAGGATGGAAACTGAGTTAGGAATAGAACTTTATACTCATTGAGATAGGTAGATAATAGAATATTTTTATTAGTCATTAAATATGTATGGACTGACATTGGAAATGTATGTTATACCTAATAATTTTCATAATTGTGGCCTAATTACTCAAAAAAAAATAATGAGATCTGGGGGGAGGGGGGGGGGGGGGGGGGGGTGGAACCCAGAGGGGTGGAGGGAGGGAACTGTGATGGAGCTGTAACTTGAAGTAATAAATAAACACACACACACACACACACACACACACACACACACACACACATTTCCCAGGGTCTAGGATTGAACCTTCCATAAGGGTTAAATAATATAAAATAAATCAATAGTTACATACATATAAAAAGAGAGTAACAAAAAAGTATAAAGTCTTTTAAAAAAATAAAAATAAAAGCAGAATGAGCAGACTGAGGCTTTTACCATAAAGGCACACAGAAAGACCTGCCATTGAAAGCTGGAACCTACAGAGCAGCTGAGTGAGAGTCTCTGTGGCAGGCTAGGCCATCTCATTAGTATTCCACAGTAAATCAGGCCTCCTAATGCCCATCCCGTGCAGCCCCCTCCCACCTCCTTCTCACAGGGTTGGTCATGTGACTTGCTTTGCCCAATGGAAGCTTGGGAAATGAGCAGTGGTGCTCAGCAAGTGGAGACTCCCGTGCCATCTTGAAATACTGCCACCAGGTGGTGAAGTTCGCCAAGCTCCCTGATATACTGATGTTTGGAGGCCACACAGGGAGGGTTGTTATCTTTATCCTGGTGACTCCTTCCTCTGCCCTGAGTGTGGGAGGCCCAAACTGGCAAGAGGGGTTTCTCAGGGTACCAATAGAGCTGTTGGGAACAGTGTGCACAGCCACTACAAGGGGAAAGTTCTGACGTGGTTTATATTGCAATGGCCGAGGGCTAATGCCAACATCCAGAGTTAACAACTGCTGATGTCACAAAAGAACAACACAAATGACAATTAAAAAATATCCCAGAAACAAGGCAAGAGAAGCCAAAGGAGATTAGAAATGAAGAGAGGAGGATTTCAGAAATAACACCCACACCAGAAGGCACACAAAACCAATAAACAGCAGGCAGGGACTTAAAACAGAAACAACACTCCTAAGGAAAGGCAGGACTGGGTGTGAAGATGGCTCAGCAGGTAAATGCCCTTGCTGCCAAGCCTGATGACTCAAGTTCAATCCCTGGGACTCACATGGTGGAAGGAGAGAACTGACTGGAAAGTTGACCTCTGACCTCCACACACAGGCTATGGCATGAGTGCATGAGCATAAACGTGTGTGGGGGGCATAGAGAGGCACAAAAAGGATTTGAAAGTCAGTGATAAATAGTGAAGATTATTAGCAGAGAAGATCCAATAGGTGTCTGAAATAATACAAAACAACACTTCCACAAGAAGCCCCAAGGAAGAAACAACTGGAAATCATGCAAGGACAGACAAACATGTGTCTAGGAATAAGTCTGTAGACCTGGCATGACCGACACCAAGGCCAAGTGATATTCTGATGATGCTATTGGTTTGTATTGAGAAAGGACAGCAAAGTTTTATTCCTACCCATTAAAGAAGAATTTTCTAGAAAACTAGGGAAGGAGGGGTTGCTGAGCAGGGGAGGCAGTGTGGAAATGCCCCTTGCTGTGGAGGGCAGGGATCCTGTTAGAGCAAGTGGGGCCCTGAGTGGGGTGCAGGAAGTGAATGAGGGACCACAAGCCCACATGCAGGTGTGAGATGCTCACCCATATAGGGCTTGGTGCCTGCCATGGAGGAAGCCTTCTCCATTCCTCTCACGACTGTGGCGATGTTGAAGTCCGTGATGTGCACGTGCCCTGCAGAGAGAAAATGAAGTTAGTCAGCACAGTGGGTGACTGCTCTCTCCCCGTGTGACTAGAGGCTGTGATCTGTGGTCTGCATGGTAGGCACAGGAAGCAGATGCTACACCTTGTGTCCATCATTAAGCAGTCTCTGTTTCTTACAGTGTCTATTCTGCATTCATGTTTTAGAGTGAGTTCATTGGTGTGCACGTCATTTGTGTGGTTATACTTGTGTTGCAGGACTGAATGACACATGGGTGGACATGAAGTTAAGACACATTGATCTGGAGATGGAAGGTCAGTCTGGGTGTGACTCAGGACAGCTCTGAGGGGTTGTGGTGGGGAGGGTGTGGTGGCTCAGGCTGTGGTTTACTGTGATCTTTGGACTCTTCGAATTGAACCTGATGGACGGGGAGAGGGGGTAGTCTTTCATCCAATCTAACATTATGGCAGCAGATAGGACTTAAAAAGGCTAGGGACCCTATGATATAGATGCTTAAGAAATGAGAGAAGAAAGGAAGAGAAAAGGGGAGGGAATTTGGGACACAGATAAAGGGATGACAAAAATAAGGGGAAAGGAGAATCCTGCAGGATCAGCACTTTTTCTCCAGGGTAATTGACACATAAGGAAAATAGCTATGAGGGACTTGAAGGAAAATCTGAGTGTGGTTACATTTCTCTCCATCACCACACCATGTGAAATGTCTCTTTTGCTGTTTTTGGAATGAGACACTTGGATACAGATAAGGGTATAAAGAGGGCTGGCTTTGTGGGCACATGAAGGTCACCTGCTGGAGCAGATACAATGAAGCCGAGGGGACTGGTGCAGCAGAGGCATGCACAAAGCGGTCAGCCACAGTGGACAGAAAAAGCAGCAGTAGCAGTAGTGGCCTCAGGGACCAGTCCAGGGATCCTCACCACACAGCTGCCAGCGCAGATGTGCTTCAGAGCTGTGGGCTTTATCACACACACACTCCAGCTCCCTAGGGTGAGAAACAGTACTGGCCACAGGGTTCTCAAGGATGAGGCTGAATTCACCAGGTAGGTCCTAGCTGGAAGATGGGTGTTTGTCCTCCAGCCAAGATCAGGCAACAGTGCCACGCCTGTTTCCTCATCCCTAACAACAACAGGAAGACAGGCCCATCTTCCTGAGTGCTCTGTGGTCTGTCTGTGTGGGGGAGGCATCAGTCTTTGTTGTGCCCCCTGCCTGAGTAGCTCCATGCATGGTATACCCACAACCATGGAGAGGGTTCTGGGGCCTTGGAATGCAGCTTTATTCAGCTTTCTTCCATTTATCCTGCTCTCTAAAACCTTTAGTATTTATATTCTTAAAGTAATGCAGCTCTTTTGAATAAGTCAATAAACACAGGATGTTTGTGAGTTCCCTTTGAGTGCATATATAAGTGTGTGTGTGTGGTGTATATATGTTTGTGCACATGTATGTGTAGGGTTTCACACATACACATACATGTTTGTATATCTAGAGGTCAGAGGTCAACATTGGGTGTCTTCCTCTATTTCTCTCACATTACTTTCAGAGATAGACTCTTACTGAACTTGGCTAGACTACCTGGCCAGCAAGCTCCCAGCATCCTCCTGTTTCTGCCCCCCTAGCACTGGGATTATAGATGCATATTGGGCAGCCAGTGTTTCACATGTTTCTGGGGATCCTCACTCATCTTACTGCTCCAGCCATCCTCACAGCCCCTTGATTTCCCTTTACATGCCGTCCTGTTTCTCCATGCTCCTCATGTCACACTGGATTGGCTGGCTTCTCTGCTATTTTCCCCTTGCTTATGTAAATATAAGTTCTATAACTTGGGACTTCAGTGTTCTTGTAACGGTGGAGTTATGCTCATGGGTCATCCTAAAAGTGACTTTTAGGTTTATCCATGTTTAACAGGCATTTTCCCAAGTTAGAACACACAGATCCACCTTGGAGGTCCACAATCCCTTATCCTCTGCATTAGTCTGTTCCCTGTTGCTATAACCACACACCTGAGGCTGAGAAACTTATAAACCTGTAGTTTTGGAGGTTAAACGCCCAACACTTGGCATTTTCTCTGTATCTGCTAAGAGAAAGGCAAGTGGCTGTGGCTGGAGCCAATCATTCAACACCTTACCCCCCCCCCCCCACACACACACACAAACCCTTGTCTGTGGGAATTGAGCCTATGATCCATTTGGGATTAACAGAAATTAGGAAAAGGGGTTTCTGGAAGGTTCAAGAATGAATAAAGTACTGCCTTTCTTGAGAGTCACCATTGATGGTGTTCCTGTGTCGCATAGGGAGCCAATTCCCTGAGACTACAGAAGTTATCAGCCAGTGGAAAGCTGAATACGGGAAAAGCAGAACTTTGGGAAAGGGAGGCAAATGCCAGATTTTAATTCCTTTACATCACTGCACTTCAGCTATGTGAGCTAAACAAGACAACCTCAAACCAAACCAAACCAAACCAAACCAAACCAAACCAAACCAAACCAAAACAAAACAAAACAAACCATCCTTCACTATTTTGGGACTGTGGGAGTCCGGTTCTGTGTCACACAGGTCAGGGCTGCTGTCCCAGTTGATGCAGCCGCTGACTGGTTTAGGTGGGCCATTTGCTCTCTGTAAGGCTTGGATTCCTTTTCTGTGGAGGTGAGACACCATTAAACTCTGCTTGGAGTGTTGTATTAGTTGCTTCTCTGTTCTTGTGGTAAAATACCATGACTAAGGAAGAGTCTGTTTGGTTTAAAGTTCCAAAAGGCTAGTCCATAACATTGAAGGCATGGCAGCAGAAACAGGAAGCTGATTGATCACACCCCCACTGTACACAGGAGGCAGACGGGGGTCGGGAGGAAGGGCTCAAATCCCCCTCCCCTCCAGTGATGTACTTCTACCAGCAAGCCCGAAAGCATTCCTAAAATATTCATAACCTCCCCAAACAGCAGCACCAACCAGGGACCAAGTGTGCAAGTCTATGAGCTTATAGAGACATTTCTCATTCAAGTACAGTGTGATGGCTAAGACTGACTGTCAACTTAGTAAGGTCTAGAGTCATCCAGGAGACAAGCTTCTGGGCACATCTGTTAGGGGGTATATAAGTTAGGCAAACTGAGGTTGGAAGGTCCACCCTAAATGTGAGCAGCACCATTCCATGGACTAGGGTCCTAGAAGAAAGGAAAAGACAAGTAAGTGGAACACCAGCATTCATCCGCTTCCTCACTGGGTGCAATGTGACCAGGTGCCTCAAAGCTCCTGCCATTTTACTTTCCTGCTATGATGGACCTCAGACAGTGAGCCAACATCAATCCTTCCTTTCTTAAGTTGCTTTTGCCAGGTGTTTTGTGACAGCAACAAGAAAAGTAACATGAATAGTCTGCAGTCTGCAGGCAAATGGGTGGAGCTAGAAAAGATCATCTTGAGTGAAGTAACCCAGACCCAGAAAGATACACATGGTATGTACTCACTCATAAGCCAACACTAGCCGTTTAGTACAGGGTAACCATAGTATACAATACACAGACCCAAAGAAGCTAAGTAACTAAGAGGGCCCAAGAGAGGATGCTTGAAACTCATTCAGAAGGAGAAAGAGTAGAAAAGACAGCAGAAGTAGATGAAGAGAGAGAACTGAGCAGGGGAGGGAGAGATGAAGGAAGTGAGTAGCAGATGAGCTATGGGGACAGAAAGGGCAGGTGGTGAATGGACTGGGGGAAAGACGGGAAAACGAGGAGGGCATCTCTGAGACAAGCTGGAGACTAACAACAAGGTAGGCAGTTGGAGATGGGGATTACTCTAGCTGAGACTCTTACCAGGGTGAGATATGGAAACTGAAGAGGCCTCCATCTAGCTAGGTACGGTTTCTAGGGGAGGGAGGGGATAAAAAACCCACCCACAAAACCTTCAACCCAAAATTTATCCTGTATATAAGATGTGCAGGGATAAAGATATAGCAGATATTGAGGGAATGACCAACCAGTCACAAGCCCAACCTTAGACCTACCCCAAGGGAGAGAGCCAACCCCTATCACTGTTAATGATACTCTGCTATGATTACAGACAGGAGCATAGCATAACTGTCCTCTGAGAACCTCCATGCACCAGAGGATCCAAACAGAAGCTGAGACTCACCATAAAACATTACATGGCCCATGGGGGATCTTGTGGAAGAATGGGGGGAAGGATAGAAAATCCCGGAGGAGATAAGAACTCCACCAGAAGACGAAGAGAGACAATGAACCTAGGTCCTTGAGGGCTCACAGAATCTGAATCACCATTCAAAGGGCATGCATGAACCGAACTTAGGTCCCCTACATGTTTGTAACTGATGGGTAGGTTGGTCATCATGTGCGCCCCTAGCAAGTGGAGCAGGGGCTGTCTCTGGCAAGGACTATGAGGCCTGTTTTTTGCTCACTTCCCCTCAATGGGGCTGTGGTGCCTGACTTCAATAGAAGTGGAAGCATTCAGGCCTGATGTGACTCAATATGCTGGGGTGGGATGGTACGGGGTGTTGGTGGAGGGGGTGCCCCTTTTCTGTGGAGAAGGGGAGAAGGGGGTGGGAGAGCAGGACCCAGAGGAGGGGAAGGAGGGGGCTATGATTGGATTGTAAAATGAAAGATAAAATAAAATTTAAAAAATTAAACTGAGAATGTGGCATAGCCTGAAGAAGAGGGGAGCAGGCTGTTAGATCTCTTGAGTAAGTAAGGATGCTGCTAGCAGAAGGAACCACAAGGAACCAGCAAGGAGATCAGAAGGTGAGAGAGAATATTAAAACTGTCAGGATCAAAATGGAGTTGCTGCTGCCAAACCCAGACAGAGTTGAATATGTTCTTATACTTATTGGCTTGATAAACAAAAGCCTTAGTAACATTTCTGCCAAAATGAGAGTGTCATTAAGGCCTGTCCTACACCTCAGACACAGCTTTCTTAAGACACAACTTTGTACCAGGGAAGCTTCCTGAAGTACATCCCTTAGCCACAGGCAGCACACAGCTCCCTGCCTGGGTTGTCTCTACAGCCCTCCACAGCTATGCATTATGTTCTAGATCACAATCACTGGCTCATTCCCTCTAAAGATTTTTATGTTAGTTGCAGGGAGAAGGCAGGGCAGGGATGAGCTGTGTTGGATCCTCAGAGCTGTGGAAACAGTCACTCTTATTCTCCCTGAGAAGATATGAACTTCATCTGACTGGAGTTTGAATGTCACCTACGGTCCCCTGCTCTGAGCGGATTATGTGGGCAAGAACAAGAGCAGGGAAAGTGGGAGATAGTAAGAAAATGCAATTCCATTTCAGTGTAAGCTGCACAGTCTATACAACTGCTGAGCAGACCTCAGAGTGCATTCTCATCCTCAAGCCTCCTGGGAAGAGGGTATGAGTGTCTCTCATGTTTTAATTTAAAAATATTTATTATTGTCACTGTGTGCATGATGTGTGGGAGGCATGCCTGCAATAGCTCACATGTAGAGGTCAGAAAACAACTATGTGCAGTTGGTTCCTCCTGCCACCTTTACATATGTTCCTGAGATCGAACCCAGGTCATCAAGCTTGCATGCAAGCCCCTGTACCCTTCACTGATCTTGCTTCCCCTCCCTCTATTTTCTTTCTTAAGGGAAATGACACTTGGGATGCCACAGTGCAAGAGGTGCATGTATATGTGGAGTGGAGCCCTGCACTATGTTTTTTTCCCACCAACACCCCAGAGCCCAGTCAGCTGGACCTGGTTGGAGGACTCAGGACATCCTGGAGGCAGATGCCTGGTAGTTTGTGCATAGTGGGCAACACACAGCATACTTCTGCTTCTGCTGTCCTAGTGTGCTGAATGATGAGTCATGACTTCCTGTGGTGCATCTTCTGATGGTTGAGCTTAGATGTGGAAATTAGTGTTGAACAAACTTTCCTAGGAGGCACTGTACAGCACAGTGCACAGAAGAACTGAGCATCAGGATGCCTGTTTCCATAACTGAAACACCCAGATCTCCAAGGAGAATAGAGCGTTGTGGGAGCTACTAGCATGGCTTTACTAAGGGTATTATTAACCAATGATCAATACTCTCAGCCTTATTTGCACATCCTATATTCTGGCATACTTCTCTCCCTTTTATGAAAGTTCGGAGAGCCATGTTATCCTCCAGATGTTGATACCACTTAGAAGGAGCTGTTTCCTTCTCTGCCTGGAGGACTTCCTGATGTCCCCTCTTCTACCTGGAGGACTTCCTACTGCCATCTTCTCTACCTGGAGGACTTCCTACTGTTCTCTCTTCTGCCTGGAGGACTTCCTTTCCTATGAGTTCTGTTATTGATAGACTTGAGTCCAGCTGAAAACTCACTAATCCAGGGGGGTGCTTTCTCCATGACTTGGTCTGTTTGCCCACTGTAACAGAACACCAGGAACTGGGTGTCTTAAGTGTGTGTACTCCTCATATTTCTGGAAGTCTGAGGTCAAGTGTCAGCATGGTTGGTTGTGGGTAAGGGCTGGTGATATGGTTTAAATGCTTCTGCCCCTGTGCCTTAGTCATTTTTTTTGTTTGTTTCTATGACCAAATGCTTGACAAGAAGCACCTTAGGGACAAAGGTTGTACTTTGGCTCACAGTTTAAGAAGAATATGGGGTGGGCAGAAGATACCTAAGTGCAGCCCCAGCCTGGCTGTCTAGGGCAGGTGGGTCCCACTATCATAAAAAAATATGTGATGGAGAGGTAGGAAAGATAAAAAAACTGAGTGTGATGTGTGTACTATATATAGAGAGGCAGAACTGGAGACATGATGATGGTGACAGGTGAGTGAGAGGGATGATGGACAGGCTGTCATTGCCCAGTATGGTTGGTGGAGTGGTGTATAACAGCCTGGAGCTTATGCTGACACAGACTCAGACCCCAGACCTGCTGCCTGGCCACAGGAACCCCATGGCTCTGGGCAACGATGGAAGCCCAAAGTGAAAGAGGTCCACTTTCAGGACTGGAGCTCCTTGAAGGACCACTGTGGTCTGTGAAGCCACCAGAGGTCATGCTGGTGTCTGTGGTCCATGCTGCTGCCCCAAGGCATGATGAAGCCTGAGATCCATGTAGATGCATGCTGTCTGTGCTGATGCCTGATGCCTTGATGATATCCTCTGGGTTCGCTGCCTCAGGGGGGCCCATCCTGATGTAAACAGCATGTGTAGCCACCTGAGGCCATGTGGCCTCAGGACTTGTGGCCCATGCTGAGAGCCATAAGTGCCTCAGTGGCCTGATATGGTCGGCGACCCTGTATATGTCTGCAGCTTGTGTTACACCCTAGCCCATGATGTCCATGGTCTGGGCTGCCACCTGAAGCTGTGTTAATGTCCACTGGTGAGGAAGAACTGGCCCTGCCCCTTGCTGGAGAGCTGTCCCTGCCCCTCATGGGAGAGCTGGCCCAGTACTCTAGGGGAGAGCTGGCTTCCCCACTCCCCAGCCACCATAAGGCTCTCTTTAGTTGATGGCTCTTGGTGTTGATGCAGGTTGAGAAAGACTCATCCTTCCCATGGGGGCTGGCCAATAGGAATTTGACCATGCCCAGTGAGTATATAGACAATACAAAATTGACTTTCCTTTTTCCTTTTTCTTTTTTCTTTTTTTGGTGGGGGGTGAGGAGAGGGGTCACTGGATGGTCAGTAGACACAGGAAGACTGGGAGGTGAGGACAATCAGGGTATATGATGTGATATTCCCAAATAAAATAGAAGAATATGGTCCAGCATGGTGGGGAGGGTGTGGTGGAAGAAGCAGGAGACTAGGGAGGGTCACAATGCATCCACAGTCAGAAGCAGAGAGAAAACAGGAACTGGTGCCAACCTCAAGGCCCGCCCCCAGGGACACACTTCCTCTCATAATTATCCACCTCCTAAAGATTCCACAAGTTTCTCAGAAGGCTGGGAACTACCCTGGGAACTACCTGGGTACTAAGAACTCAAACACATGAGTCTGTAGAGGACATTTCATGTTCAAACCACAGCACCTTTCAAAATTACATGTTGAAATGTAATCACTAGTAAGTATTAGAGGTAGGACCTTTAATGGTATTTAGGACAAAGGTAGCCCCTGTGAGTAGACTGAGTGCCATTATAAAAGGGTCATTAGACCAGTTGCCTCCTTTCCCCTTATTCTTCTGCTATTGGGTGGTGCAGCAACAAGGCCCTGTCTTGGGAGCAGTCTTCACTAGACACTGCCTCTTCTGGTTTTCGGTCTTGATGTTTGAGCCTCCAGAGCTGTGATAACTTTCTATTATTTGTAAACTACTCAATCTATAGTAGCTGGCACTAAAACAGCCCCTTTCTTGATTTACAGATAGCTCCTTGCTTGTTTTGGGTGGACACAGAGAGAACTCTGGTCCCTTCATTCCCTTATATAGACACCAGTCCCATTATAGGGTTTTGTCTTAGTCAGTGTTCTATTGCTATGAAGAGGCACCATGAGCACAGCAACTCTCATAAGAGAAACCATTTAGTTCATGACTTGCTTACAGTTTCAGAGACTTAGTTGATTAACATCATGGCTGGGAACTTTGTGGCAGGCAGGCAGGCATGGTCCTGGAGAAGTAGTTGAGAGCTACATCCTGATCTATAGGGAAAGAGAGAGGGGCTGGGCCTGGCATGAGTTTCTCAAAACCTCAAAGTCAATCTCCAGTGACACACTTCCTCCAACAAGGCCACACCCACTAATCCTTCTCAAATAGTGCCACTACCTGATGACTAACCATTGAAATATATGAGCTTATGGGGGCCATTTTTATTCAGACCACCACAGGTGTTACCTCCATGATGTCATCCAAATCCAATCACCTTTGAAAGCCTCCACCTCTAAATTCCAACCAGAGCCTTACCCCATGAACTGAGGGTGGAGCAGTCCATTCACTCCAGCACAGCCTGAGTTAAGCCTCTCTTATGGACACCTGGGTTCTCCTCCATTGTCAGTCCAACTTTCTGCCCATCACTCTGTATGCCGCTTTGTTTCTCCCCTTGAGCTGAGAAATCCTGCCCTGTCCACTTCCGTTCCCAGGGCCTTAGCATCAGCCTGGAGTAAAAAGGTTTGCTGAGAGGTTACCAAACAACTTAGTGCCAGGCCCAGCAAACACATCCTGATGCCTGTCTTTGTTGTGCTTGCAAGAGACAGCATAGCGCTCCTACACATTGACAGTCATTGACAGTGTTCATCTCCCCCATGGGTTTGTAGCAGGGATCCTTCTAAGTCTGTCTCTGAAACCCATTTTGGTGAGTAATGTGCCTCCAGGGAACCCATGGGAGAGGTGCAGAGACAAAGAGTGGACTCACGCTGGGCATCAAGTTGGAATTTAGGGTATGCCACTTCTGAGTATCTCCAGCACCTCAGCTGGCTCTCAGAATCCACCCCGTGCCCAAGCCAAAGCTGAATGGTGCTGTTTAGATGAAGCAACTGGAAGCCCAGAGAGATACGAACCAGAGGCAGCTGCCCTGTCCATGGTTTTGGCTGCCCCTGCTCCCCATGCTCACTGCTAAAATAACAGTTCTTTTAGGCTCTCTGCATGGTTTGTGGAGCATGGGGGAAGAGGGGGCTGGCTGCTGATCTTCCACACACATCTGATATCTCAGCCGCTGCATACAGCTCCCGTGTTATGGTCGCTTATCTGTATGGTGATCACAGAGACTTACCACAGGGAAGAAAGAAAGCCAATCAAAGTCCACGCACAAGCTTATCAAAGTTTCGTTCGGCTCCTGGTGAATGAAGGCTGTTCTTAGAGCACGCGTATGCCTGATAGAGATATTCGGGGTTCTTGGAGCACCCTCTATCCTGTGGGATTTGGCTTCTTCCCGTCACACAGTCAGGAAGAAGTAATGCAGGGCTTTTCAGAGAACTCATCTGCTCAGGCGGCCTCTGTGCATGGGATAGGCGTAAAATCCGAGCTAGTCAAATGATGCCCACAGACACAGTGCCAGTGTGACCATGGCATGCTGGGGCTCAGCTCTCCTTCGCTTTGCTTTTCCAATGGCCATCAAAAGGCCATGGGGAATGGGATGGCCAGAGTTTGAGCCAGAGAAGCAAGCCTGAGTCAGTCAGGTGGCCAGCCAACCAAGGCCGCTGTGGGTCAATCGACAGAGAGTCTTAGTCGTAGAAGCAATCAACCACCTTCATTAGAGTGACTTCCAACTCAGCTGGACTTGTGGACAGCAAGGCTAGCCCTGCATAGTCTGTAGCACTTCCACCTCCAAGACCTGTGAGCTAGCTGACTGCTTCTTGGTTATGCTTGTACAGTGATGTGGTGACCTGGGACTCAGTTTGGTTGTGCAATGTAACATGAACACGCTTCTTCTTTGCTCCACATATGCCAAGCCACCACTGCTTGGCGCTCTTAGTCACTAAGCAAGGCCACCATCACCTTTTCTTGCTATATGCCTGTTTTCCTTTAGCTCTGTCTTTCTTTAACCCCACCCATCATGGTTGTTCTACCTGACTGCTGGTTCAGACTCCAAACCTCCGCTCTGTCTTAAGACCCAAAGCCTACGAGACCAGGAGGGAGCAGGGAAGTTAGCCTGGGAGCTTTGGATTTTGTGGAATAAACAGTTCTGAGCATCATCAATAAATAAATATTCATGTGTGTATCTACTGATGTTTTCATCTCATTGAGATGCAACTCTCAATACAGGGTTCCCTGTTCCACAAATTGGCTTCTAATGTGGTTTTCAGAAAGGGGGGGTGGGCACTGTCAGATGTGCTGTGTGATGACCCACTTAGGAATATGGAGGGCCGGGCCCCTGATTATGTTCATAATGAGTGGCAGCTGCTCAATAGAAAATCTTTAGAAAATGTAATATTCATTAAAAAAAAACTCATGAGATAAATGATCAAAGATACAGAAAATTACCTTTCTGCCCCAATGTCTATCAGAGGTGTGACATGCCCTGTGGAGCCCAGTGAGAGGAACACCACTGTGTGTTTCCAAGGCTTCAAAACCCAGGTAATTACACTTGCTATGAGGCTACAGGAAATCTTTAGTCAACTGTGGAGAGACACACCGTGTGTGTGATTGTGTGTGTGTGTATGTGCATGTATGTGCATGTGTGTGTGTTCATGTATGTGCAAGCGAACATATATGCACAGGTGTGCATGCATGTATATTTGAATGCAGAGGCCAGAGGAAAACCTCAGGGTTTGCTCCTTAGGCACCGGCACCTGGTTCTGCCTGTTAGCTCTAGGCTGACTGGCCAGCAACCCCCGCAGGGGTCCATCTTTCTTTAGCTCACAGTGACAGGATTGCAAGTGTGCACCACCCTCCCTGCATTTTTACGTGGGTCCTGGGGATGGAGTTCTTGGTTTTGCCTGGCAAGAGCTTTATCTCCTGAACCCTCTCCTCAGTCCCTTGTGTGGTTTGTGTATGCAGATGCAGGCTTAAGAACTAAATCCAGAGCTTTGGGTAAGAGTAGTAAAATTGTCCATCAAAGCTACTTCCTAATGCCCAAGTGACTTCTTATAGATCCACACAGTATCCTGAGAACCTTGGATATCGCACCCCTCCTTTGGCTGGAAAGATCTTCCCTTGTCACTGGCCTGAGTTAGTTGTGGGGAAGCGAGAGTCCCTAAGAAACTTCCTCTGCATCCTGGGAGCTAAACGAGGCCTGCAGCCCAGGCACCTGCAGCCTCTAAGAGTGATGGAGCTGGTGACTTAGGGCATACCTGCTGGCACATGGGGCTCCCATCCCCATTGCTTGTCTGATGTGATGAACTGAATGGGGTCCCTTTCAGGAAAAGTTCATATGCTAATTTGCAAGTCCCTGTAGTTGAAGACAAAGTGGTTTCAGAGATTTAGTGTTTAAAGAGCTAACATGAGGCCAGTGGGGCGGGTGCTAATCCCATTTGTGTGATGCCCTCATGAGAACAGGACACAGCCATACACAGAGGGATGAATGAGGACCCACGGAGAAGGTGGGGGTCTGCATCCTGCCAACCATCTCAGAAGTCTAAGACGAAAGCTTCCAGATCCCTGTTTGTCATTACAGCAGCCCATCATACTGGCTTGTCAGGCTTGGTGGACAGGTTCCCTTGCTGCTCATGCTGGGGTTCCCATGGGGCTAATCTGCTCCCACTGGTCCATTTCCATACAGTATCTCTGGCACCTCTCCAGACTCACTTGGTATTTACTCTTCAGTGGCTCTCATGTTCTTCTTGATGAACTCCAAACCACTGAATGGAGGAATGAGGCCCAGAGAGACCCAGCCTCAATCAGGTAAGACTGGGAGATAAAGTTCTCATTGCCTTAGCTGTTCCTCAGAGTGTGTCCCCATGTGCCCTCATCTGCAGCACCATCATCACCCCTTCACTGTAATGACTCCCCTCGGCTCCCCTACTCAAACCTCCTAGCTCTCAGTAGCTTATCCAACCCACACAACAACAACGTGAGGCCTACAAGGCTGGGACCGCAACCTGTCCACCTAGGTCCTTCTGTGCAGCAGCTTTGGGAAGAGTGAGGATAGCTGTGGGGATCACATTACAGGCATGAACAATGGTCCTACACTTTCGTGTTGGCTTTCTAAGGCAGTTATGGTAAATGAAAGGGCTGAGAACTCCCGTGAGTTGGCTGGCGCTCCTGCTTGGATTCTGCCTCAGGACAGTAGTCCACAGCTTGACCACATCTGCCCAGAAGTCCTCTCTAACAGCAGGGTATCCCTGGATGCTGCTCAGCACCAGCCATGTGGATCTCTCTTCCCTGAAGGCTCTGCTTCCCTGGGAATCGTGCAAGAGGCGCTTGTACCTCTCTTCAGCTTTTATTTCACATGCTTCTACGACCTGACCCTGGATGTGCCTGAACAGAGAAAGGGGGAAGATACAAGGACGGATACTGCTCCCAGCACCTCACATACCTGCCCTCAGACCTTCTGCACCCTATGCGCAGGACCAGGACATTACTTTGCTGTAATCCCACACTCTCTGGTCCTCACTGTTCCCTGTCATCCTCCAACCATGACACAAACAGCAAGGACTTCAGAGGTGATGCCTGAAAATAGTGCAACTCACCCTACCATGACAGGACATTACCCAGAAACTATCACATGCCATTGTCAGGACCAAAGCAGTACAAATGTTTTCTCCAGCACTTAAGACCGGCTCCCCAACTCCCCATTGGTCTCCCATGCCCCAAACTGCATTAGGGCCTTAAGGAAGAGGGAAGGAGATGACTCACCATGTTCATCCAGCAGGATGTTATCTGGCTTGATGTCTCTGCAAAAAAATAAAACACAGGCAGAGGTATAAGTCCTGAGCCAGCCTGGGGTGGGAGTAGGGAGTAAGGGACAGGGGGGTACCATAATCTCAGGCTCAGAACAAAGGGGACTCTAGGGTGCTGTCTCTCCCCTGGAGTGAGGTAAGTGTGACAACAGAACCCATGAGATGTCTGTCACAACTTCCTCTTCTTTCTGGACCCCTGAGCAGATTATCTGCCTACTTTGCTTTGGGACATTCTTAATGTTGGGCCTTCCAATGCTGGCTGTGATGGTCAGAAGAAGCTGTCACCCTGTGTGCTGAAATCATTATTTTCCTTGTCATAATAGAAGGGGCAGATTAAACGTGATGATGTGTCAGCAAGCAGAGGCACTTCCCTGCCCTGCTGTCCTTCAGCCTTCATGTCTGGAGAGCCCACTGTGCCATGTTGTGGACAGAAGAAGAGACTCAGGATAGAATACCGTAAAAACAAGCAAAAAGGGGTGGGGAATTGGCTCATTCAGGGAGGTGCCTGTAACTTTTAATCCCTAGCAGCCACATAAAAGCCAAGTTTACTGCATGTGTCTATAACCCCAGCACTATAGGGTGGTGGACACAGGCAGAGCTTGGAGCTCAATAGCTGAATCGATGAGCTCCAGGTTCAGGGAGAAATCCTGCATCAAGACAAGGTAGAGAGTGATAAAGGGAGACATTTGACAGCAATCTCTGGCCTCCACACACATTCATAGGCACACACACACACACACATATACACACAGACACAGAGACACACACATGCATACACACAGACACACACATATGCACACACACACAGACACACACACACAAACACACAGATATACAGATACACACCCACACACACAAATTAACATCTGACACTGTGGTGCTTCTGAAGGACTGAAGAATTCACCACCTGGCCCTTCATGGACAGGGTTTGCTGAGCTTCTTAGGAAACTGAACCACAGAGAGCACAATCTGGGTTGGAGCAGGTTTCTAGAAAGTTCTATTTGATGTTACCACACTAGTAAAGAGGCTCTCCAAACCAAGAAGCACCTTGTAAAGAAATCGCTTTGCTCTCTGATCTCTGCATCTAGGGGCCCTGCACAGTGCCAGCCACTTGTGTGTACACTTGGAACTTGAGTGGCAGGAAGGGAAGGGTAGGCATGTGACAGCAAGCTTCAGTCCCCAACTTTCTGTGGTAGAAAACCCACACATCTAAGAAACACCCCCCCACACACATTCAGAGTAAATGTCACAGCTGTGGTGAGGTGACTAATGATAACTTTCTCAGAAATAAAGAGTAACTTCTCCTGAGCTGATCAAATATTGACTCTCCCTGGAGATGCACAGGGTTATTGCTGATGCCAGGCAATCTCTTCTAGGGCCAGGAGAGCAATGCACAGCACCTATATTTCAATTTTGATTCTCAATGCAACTTTGGAAGCCTGTGAATTTTGATAAGCATTAGGTAAACAGGGCCCTGCCACCAGGTTCATAGGACATCCATGTGACCAAAGAGGTTGTGTGTAGAGAAGACAAGGGAGCCGTAAGGGAATGATGAACTTGACAAAAAAGAAAATTAAAACAGGAGACGAGGTTCCAGTGTCAATGTGTGAAAATTAGGTCAGCAAACACTAGCTCGTTACCGAGAGTGGCTCCCAGCAGGGGAGCTCAAAGGGGAAATAAGTGTGTCAGGAATATGATATAAGCATCAAGAAAGTGTCAGAATGAGATTCACTATTTTCTTCAATGAGTATACACAAATACTGGAGTTGGGCAAGCTGTACCCTATCAAAGTCAGTTAAAAACTCTAGCATGGAGGGGAAGGGGTTCCCAATGTCATGCCCCAAGAAGAAGAGTGATTGAGAGTTGATGACTACTGAGGGTGGGAGAGCCAATTTTTTAAAAAACAAAAATAAAACCTAAATATTTATTGTGTAGACACACACACACACACACACACACACACACACACAGACACGCGTGCACACACACACACCTTCAAAAGATGCTATTCTCTCATTTCCCTATCTTCCTCCTCTTCAATGCTTCTGATATAAAGGACGTTATTACTCACATCTTATTAGAATTTCACCCAGATGTCCGGACAGTGCCCCATGTATGTGCTTTTCTGTATTTGTAAGCTGCATGTTCATGGAGTCATCTACAGAGACCAGGTAGCCCTTCTACTCCATTCACCACTTAAGTTTCATCACCACTGGCTAGCCTGTCAGTCCATTGAGAAAAGGCTTGGGGCTGGGAGATAAACTCATCACAAACATCCTGGAGCACTGCACCCCATTAGTGGCTGGCCCTGCTGTTGCTGGCCCCTTATGATTGGAGCAGCTGCCACTAACCCAAACCACCAGTGTTAAGAGAAATGGGTGCCAAAAGGCAGCGTCACCTTTCCTAAAGTCAATTTTTTGGGTGAATGGACACTGGTATATAATTGTCCATGACCCAGTGAATGCCTCCACCCTTGTGGACATGTGGGCAGCACTAATTGGATTCTGTGTGTTATAAAAAATAATAAGAAGAGGACATGAAGTTGGGATGGAGATGTGTTGGGGAAGGGCTAGGAGGGGAGTGTGGGGTGGGTGTGATCAAGAGATATTGAACACATGCATGGAATTTTAAAAGAATAAATTTTTACAATAATAAAAATATTGTAAGGAAAGAATGATGCTGGCTGGTTGTGTTGGCATGTGCACCAGTAGGCAAATGATGAAGAGGATGAGGCAGAAGGATCAAAAGTTCAAGGCCAGCTTGGGATGCGCCTTGAAAAGAGAGGAACAAAAAGAAAAGAGAAGAGAGAATCTCAAGTTAAAGCCTCAACCTGAAGATATGATGAGGATTGGGGTGACCCAATGGGTTGTGAGAATCAGGGAGAAGGTAATTGGCCAAGGAGCATGAACCCCAGATCACCTGTGGGATCAGGGACTAAACACAGCATCAGCACATGATTGGGATGATAAAGAAGGCATAATCTGGCATGCAGGCCTGAACAGCATCCTCATGGCCCCAGATCCGGAACCTGTTTGGTTATGGAGCCTTGGTTGATATACTCAAAGAAGGCTCTAAAGGTGAAATTACTCAGGACTGGAAAGTCTTTTTAGTGAACTGAACCAGAAAGTTCGCTGGCCCAGACCCAGTGAAGCCTATCTTTCTAGAGTGGGTGGAGATGTGGGTACACAGACAAGGAACAAGACAGCCTGAGGAGATGGATGGAGAGATGGATCCAAGAGAGGCAGTCACAAACTGAGCAGCCAGGGAAGGGTTCTTTCAAGAGTCACTGGGGGAAGCATGACCCTGGCTGCACTTGGTTTTGGGCTTCAGACCTGGGAGAGGGGAGAATCCAGGTTTCTAAGCCACCAATGCTGTGGTGACTTTCTCTCTACCTTGGCATAGTGGAAGATCAGTAGGTGGGGAATGGGGCTTACCTCCATGGGCAGGTGGGGAGCCCATTGACTCTGGTATAACCTCAGACAAGCCCATTGCCTGTCCAAGCCCTGTAGCCACATTAGAAAGGGCCTGCTTGTAACATCTTGAACCATGAAAACAGGGCACCGATATGACCAGGAACAGGAACTGTGCTGTCTGGCAGAGTCTAGCTGAGGACTCAGATTGCCTAGGTTCAGAGACCAGCCCCTCTCCTGCCAGTCGGACATCAATTTCCTTTGCTGAATGGATTAAGTACCAGGCGCATAGAATGTGCCTTTTATGTCAGTTCTTAGCACAGAGTAGAGTCTCAAGTGTCTGAGTAATCTCCTCCCTCTCTGTTATTCAAGAGCACAAAGAGTAAAAAGGTCTGACTAATGGACTTGCATCATAGGAGGGACACAAGGAGAAGATATATGATAAATGACCAATGGCAAGCTGGGACAGGTGCTTTAAAGAGAGTAAACGAGGGTCTGGTGGAGACTGGTGGGTCCTGGTAGGAGCTCAGAAGAAGTGACACAAGACAGACATGCAGCAGGCAAGAATCAGGTTCTCCTCTTGGGCATGAGGCAGTCAGAGTCCCGGAAGAGTCCCAGAGGTGTTACCCTGTAATGGGCTTCCATTCTGTGGAACGTGGCTGAGATGATGTTAGCATTTTTAAATGTATTTTATGTATGTGCTACTTTGTCTATGTGTACATCTGCACAGCAGAAGACAGTATCAGACAGTTGTGAGCTGCCATGTTGCAGCTGGGAATTGAACTCAGGACCTTCGCAAGAGCAGTGAGTGCTCTTAACCACTGAGCCATCTCTCCAGCCCCATTTATGTCATATGGCAGAGTCAGAATATATGGGACTTCCTTCTCATGAGTATGCCACCTTACCACAGAATCTGCTGAGGCACATGCAGTGAGGGCCTGCAGTGTCTTGAGAGACAAGAGCCACCACATGTGAGCAAAGCCACATAGTCAGGCCATACAGGTGTCCCCAGGAGATGAGAATGGCCTCCAGTCTGTAAGTAGCTTGAAGGTAGGGATCTCAGTTTTAAGATACAATGACAGAATTCTGCCAAGTACCCCAAGACTTGAGAGAGAACCCCAGGGCATACCCAACTAGTAGTTACGAGCCCCTAAGTAGGGGACCTAGAAGAGATGGGCCTGCATTCTGGAATACAAACATGGGGGGATTGAAAATCTCCAACTTAATGACCTTTACTATGGTAGCTATGAGGTCCTGGACACTCTACTCGAGGCCTTGGCTTCCTTGTCTGGAAAATGAGAAACAGCAGCTGCCTCACTGTGGCTCCTGGGAGCATTTGCTGGTCCAGTGCTCAGGATGCATTCCAGACTGAGGGCTGAAACAGGCCGCCAGGACTACCAGAGCTTTTTAAAGGTGCCTGGAAGAACTCCAGGGCAGGTTCTCTGGCTTTTAGGAAGTGAATTAGCTTTTGTGTGGATGTGATTTTCTGAGCAAGGCATGGGTCAAGCCAGGTGGAAGAGGTGGTGGCACAGGGCAGGAGGTGGAGCGGCTTGGGGTTCCATAGAGTGTTTTCTGGACAGAACCTCTTATCAGGGCTTCTCTTATTCAGTTGTTCCCAGTCCATTTCCTCCGTGTCTATTTTCCACAGTGATTGTATCTCAGCTCAGGAGCATCACTCTGCCAAAAACGAGATGCATGTCCAGA
>CAJQZJ010034048.1:1008355-1047858 GCA_907164525.1 Lophiomys imhausi
GCGGTTGTGATGATGTTTGCTGAGGACAGACTCATCATTTCTGAGCCAGGCAAGATGACACTCCAATAGAACGTATGCCTTGGAAGCTATCAAACCTGGACTTGCCCTGGAATGAACCCCAACCCCTGCTCAGGAACATTTAAAAATATCAGCTGTGCCTGCTGTTTTTACAGATAGATGGCCAAGGAGGGCCAGGAGACTGATTCTGCCTATACCCTTTGCTGGGACTTCTTAATATTCCACACTGGTGATCTCAGGCAGTGATGGAGGCAATTAAAAAGCCTAGAGGGGTTTTAATTTGCATTTTCCTAATTGCTAAGGACATTGAACACTTTTAAAGATATTTCTTAGTCACTTTAAAATTTTTTTCTATTGAGAATTCTGTGGGGATCCATAGTCCAGTTTTTGATTGGCTTGGCTTTGTTGTTTTGTTTTGTTTTGTTTTTTGGTTTTAGTTCTCTGTATATTCTAGATACTAATCGGCTGTGGTCATCAGGTTAGTCTTTGGGCCCTCGCTGATTGGGTGAATGGTGGAGGGTTCACAGTGGGAAACTGAGGCAGAAGCTTACTGTTCTTTGTTCTTTTACTGAATCGCTCTTTGAAATTCAGGACACTTTGTGTTTATCATTTCTCACATATAAAATGGCATGTCTTTTAGACTATGACCTAATGGCTTTACAAAACGTCTGTCCCCGTTCCTTCTCCTTCATAAGTCCCTTCACGGTTCTCTGGGGACAGCAGTCCTGGTGGGTTGATTGTGCATTCTCTGCATAAATGTAGTCTTAAAAAAGAAAGAGGAACACCAAGATGTGTATGTGAACTTTAAACCTGTCAGCTCAGGACATTAAAGATAGCCATCAAGCATGCTGAATGTGTAGACAGCACCCATAGCTGACTGAAAGTGTGGAAGCAATTCTTTCATTGTGCACGTGCTAGGAAGAGTGCAGTGCCTTGCATGTAGCATGAAGCCCCACGTGGCTGCTGACTTCACCCTCCTCTTGCTCCATTCCTGGTCAGGTCCTACTTAGGGGTGGTGGCTTCCTCAGCTATGCCAAGAGCAGCCACCAACATGGTGACACCAATCAATTCAGCTCAAGAGCTTAAGTCCTTCACAGGACCGAGGAGAAGGTGACTGAGGCAGGTGGACCTGCCTCAGTACTTCCAAGCAGATCTCTAGAGAGTTGAAGCTTTCAGATGTGCAAAGTAATCCAAGGATGTACTGGGACCAACGACTTCTTTCATGGATGAGGCAGGCAAGTGCTTATCTGCAGAAGCATGATTAGGGAGCTACCACTGTATAAGCTGATCCCAGAGCTTTCACAGAGCCCACTCCCAAGTTCAGATTGGATTTTTTCTCTCTCTGCACTGAGCATACTGAACTGAAGTGGTCTGTGTCTGAGTCAGCTTGCTCCACCAGACCCACAGCTCTTCAGGAGGAAGCGTCTGCAGCAGCAGGTAAGCAACAGTGAAGTAGGTGGGTGTTTACCAGGGGCCCTCAGCCACTGCCAGACTCGGGAGATACGATGTAATATAAAGGTTTCAAGTTCAGAATGCTTAGGGAAAAATCTATGTTTACACTAGCCCTGCATTCCATGAGCTTTTCCCTTGCTTCTGTCCGTGTCCTCATCCTTGACTCTCCCCTAGCTCAGATTCCGTGCCTCAGGGCCATTTTTCTCTCCCAAACTCTTAACTCTTTCCTGATGTCCTCATCAGAACCCAAGACCCATTCAGAACTGACTCCTTTACTTGGCCCTGCACCCCAAGGTAGGATGCTGCAGGAGAAATATGCAACCACAATAATCAATATCACCCTAAACTGTCATCCAGCATTAGCATGTGCTCCTTCAAGGTTTCTCTTTCCCTCCTCATGCCTGTTTTCTCCCTCTGTTCAAACCCTCAGCATCTTCTACCCCCAAAACCCTGCAGTCACCTTTCATTCCCTCTTCCCTCATAGTCCACAGCCAGCTGAACAACAGGTCCCCTTCCTCGCACTGTAGAGTAGTGTCACCTCTGGCATCCCATATGTTGTCACAACAGAGCAACCACCCTCTGATCAGACCTTTCTCGTGATTCAGCTGCTGAAGAAACCAGAAATATTATGTGCCGCCTAGTAGAGAGAGTTCTAGGCAAAGTAGTGAGTGACTGGGACTATGGAAACCTGGAGGAATCCACTTGTCTGCACCTAGACCGTGTGGTTATGACCGATCTGGGTGATCTGGTATAGCCTGTGGCTCCAAGGCAAGACATTGAGGCAGTTGGCTGAGCTGAAGACCTGGCAACTGCAATATACTGGCAGGAATTTATTTATCTAAACAGGAATAAAACCCTACGAATGCTAGGCAGAAGGAATTTTTTCCTATGGGGCCATTGTGTATATGGTTTCTCCTACCTGGAATTATTATGTCAGACAGGACTAAACTTACAGAACCCACTTCACACCTCCTAGCCCTAGTGACCCCGATCTGTCTATCTGCATCTGTCTGTGCCCTTCTGCGGAGCTGAGCAGAGTTTCACCCTGTGGCCTTTTCTTTGCTGAACCCTTACCTGGGAGGGCTATTCTTGAGTATGTGTGGATTCTCCCCTTTTCCCTTTGCTGATCTCAGCTCCTCGGTACCCTGTTGCTTCCATCCTTTACTTCTTTCCCTATCCCCATCACCCAACCTGAGTAGGTTGCTTACTAACTAGCTTGCCTAAGACCAGGTCTCCAGGACTAAGGAGAGCACCAACGACCACACAAACAAAAGTTAGTTCTATAAACTGATGCATGTGCCCCATCTGGACAGCATGGACCTGTTGCTGGGCTGGCTGCCTCATGGCCTCCCAAGTAGTTATTGGTCGACAGCGGCAGGAGCATCAGCTTCCAGACCAGTCACAGCCATCCATTCTGTAGGCAAGGACCCAAACCTGCATTGTCTTCCAGGCCCGTGGGGAGTGATAGTCCCCCTCTCTGCTCACAGGGTGGTATGATTTGAATATGTCCCCTCATTCCCAACTCACCTCAAAAGGATTCAAAGGCGGGGCCTTGACATGAGGTAATGAGGTCCCCCTAGAGCTCAGGAGCGATCCAAGCCCAACAGCTTGCTCAGCTTCCTCATGCAATGATTGTGTTGTGTTATGATATAACACAAGTTCATTAAAACATGGGGGTGGGGGTGGCCAGCACACTTTCTTTGGAAGCTGTGTTTCAGCTTTTGAGGCCCTTAGACTCAGGGCCAGGTGTACTCAGTTTGGCTGGCAGGAAGTGAAAGTGAGTATTCACCTCATGCATGAGTCCACATGGGTGGTAGAGGAACAGACTGGCAGGACAAATATAGCTCAGCAGTAGACCAGCATACAAAGACCTCCATCACCCCCACCTGCCCATGGCTGACCACAGGGCTCAGAGTGGTACTACAGAAGGAAGGCTTTCTGTCCTATTTTACTAGGGAGCCTTGTCTTGCAAGTAGAGCCTGTGTGGCACTCTCAAAATGAACTGATACCATTAGAGTTGTTACTTTTAGGCCCCAGGTATTGTCAGTTTTATCCACTAGGACGTTGCTAAAATGACTGAGAGTTGCAAAGTCATGGATTTTCCTTTGAATTCTACCCAAAACTAACTAGCCCTAGGTCTCACAGTCTTTCTGAGCTCATTTTCCGCCTCTAAAAAATGGGCTAATTGTTGTGTCTGCATCCAAGGAAGAGAGGGTTAGGGGAAATGCCAGGAAACCCTGTTTGCAGAGGCACAGTGGTGGGACATAAGGGTGTCCCATGACAAAACAAGTGCTTTAGAAAGACCAAAGAGTTCCAGGTTGATGTGTAGACACAGGCCAATAATACAGTTACTGGAGAAGTTGAGGAAAGGGGAATACAAGTTCAAAGTCAGCCTGGACAATTTGATGAGACTATGTCTCAAAATAAAAATTATTAAGGAGATTGGATGCCTCTCACTAGCCGAGTGCCAACATAGTAAGTCCTAGGTTTAATGTCTCATATTGAGAACAAAAAACAGATGAGTTTCAGCAGGCTTTGTAAGCATAGAGATCGGGATACGCAACTAGGCCAAATCAAGCATGGGTGTGAAGTGGCTGATAACCCCCAAGTTTCCTAGAGGACTGTGGGGCCAGCAGGGTTGATGATGACCTCAGGAAGTATACACCCACCTCCCTCAGACTCACTGGGTCATGTTTGAGAAAATTATTCTCTATAAGGTCACATTCAATCCTAATTGAATGGAAGAGGTGGCACATTTGATTCAGGCATCGATCTCTGACCTCAGACATGTGTCAGTCTTTTCTTCTAACAGAGAAAAGAAAGAGCTCAGTTAGTGTGTGATGGTATCTAGCAATGGCTACTGATATGTTTCATTTCTATTACACTGTGTGTGTGTGTGTGTGTGTGTGTGTGTGTGTGTGTGTTGCATATATGGAGGACAGAGGACAGCTTGCAACAACTTTGTCTTCTCCTTCCACATGTAGGAATCCAGGAATCCAATTCAGATTTGTAGGTTTAATGGCAAGAACCTTTACCCACTAAGCCATCTTGCCAGCCACACTAACTATTTTGATTTGACCCAATATTTGTACTCTGAATATGAATGCCCCCATTCACTATTCAAAAACTTAATTCCCAGTGCAATAAAAAGAGGTGCATGGTGGTGCTTAGAACGTGACTGGGTCCTGCGGGCTACCCCTTGTTGAGGAACTAGTAACTTTATTGAAGATATTCACAGGGCCTTTTCTCTTGGTGAGGACACAGAGACACACCATCTACAGAAAAAATCGGATCATGCTAGCCTTGACCTTGACCTTCCCAGGCTCAAGGACTGTGAGCAATGCATTTTTGTTGTTTATAAATTATCTAGTCTGAGGTGCCTTGTTATAGCAGTCTGAACGAACTAAAACAAGCATCTGATATTAATAACAAATATAGATGCTGCTTTTCTGAAGAGCAGATTGACTGCATTTTTTTTGGAACTAATTTGTAACAACAAAAAGCATTAAGATTAACAGAATATTAAGTAACCAGTACCAGGAAATATGCAAATATGGCAAGAATTTTAAAAGTAGAGAATTCATTGGAGTTTCTGCAACAAGTTAACACAATTGGGTAGCTTTAAGAGATGAACTTTATTCTTTTCATTTCTGATGGCTAGAATTCGGTCTTGAGGTATCTGCAAGCCTATATTCCCTTTGAAGATTTTAAGGGCTAGTCCTTCCTGCCTCAATCAGATTTGGGGGGCTCCTGGAGCTTGGAGGCTTGTGGTGACACCATTTTCACACCACCTTCTTCCTTCTCTTTCCTGCTGTGTCCTTTTCTCTTTCTTAAGGCCCTATTCACTGGCATTAGGGCTCAATTCATCTAGAATGACCTCATTTAATCTCCACCTGAATTACATCAGCAAAAATCCTATTTTCATATGAGGTAATAGTTTGAGGTGCCTGACAGGTGATAATTTGAGGACATAGCATGGTCACTGTGATAGTTTGAATGAAAATGGCCCCCATAGACTCACAGGGAGTGGCATTATTGGAGGTGTAGCCTTGTTGGGGTATGTGGTGTGGCCTTGTTAGAGGAAGTATGTCCCAGGGGGTGGGTTTTATGGTTTCAGATACTCAAGCCAGACCCAATGTCACTCTCTCTTCCTGTTATGCTGATCCAGATGTAGAATTCTCAGCTACCTCTCTAGCACCATGTCTGCCTGCCACCATGCTTTCCACCATGATAATGGACCAAGTCTATGAACTGTAAGCCAGCCTCAATTAAATGTTTTCCTTTATAAGAGCTGCTGTGGTCATGGTGTCTCTTCACGGTAATAGGAACCCTCAGGAAGACAGTCACTGAACCATTGAAAATAGGGCAGAGGTCAGAAAGTCTGAGTCTATCTGGTAATCATGACTATAGGAACCAGGATGAATCCAGGCAGGTGCTGACACTCTTGGGTTCAGGATGACCATTATATCGCTTCTCGGCCTTTTGGCTAAGATCAAGTGCAGGATGACCATTATGTGGAGGGAGGAGGACAGAACATCCTCAAGAGGACTTGGTAGGGAAGGATGGGGTGGATAGCAGAGGCATTCTCACAGGCCCCATAGGACAAGAGGAGAAGTCAAGAAAGTGGACAGCCATAGCAGTTCAGGTCCTGGAATCCACCTGATGATGTTCCATTCTCAGAGATGGAGAACTTGAATGAGGCCCGGCCAGAGGGAAGGAAGGATGGTGGTGTCCATGCAGGGCATGATGTGTTGTGTGTGACTAGGAGATGTCCTGATAGCGTTGGCCAACTGATAAACAAGAAAGGAAGGAAAGAAGGGAGGAAGGAAGGAAGGAAGGAAGGAAGGAAGGAAGGAAGGAAGAAAGGGAGATTCAAAATGGAATCATGGGCATCACCTCCAGGTCTGTTTAGGGTTATCCCAGGCCCTGGCTAACACAGTTCCACAAATTATGCACATGAGTGGTCCAAAGCTAGACACCCTCTTCTTATTTTGTTGTTATGACTGCCTCCCCACAGGAGAATTAGGGCTCTAAAGTTCCTCCTACTCCAGAAATCCTGTCCAGGCTCCAGGCTGACCCCAATCAATGCTTTCAATTGTGTAAGTTATAGTTCAAAATAGGCAATCTTTTCTGACCTCAGGTATGAACTGGATAAGGCTCCCTTGCAAAGCTCTGGGCCTTCTGTCTCTCATGGGCTCAGCTGTGCTCATACCAATCTAAAAACTTTCCTAGGTCCACTGTTTAAAACAAAAACCTTAGTCTCCACTCCTAGCAGAGAACCACTTGCATCACCAATCTGATTGTGAATGAGTGGTACAGAGGGAGAAGTGGGGCTTTAATCTGAGACACTCTCCTTCCTTATGCCCAGGCCTTGGGCTCAATGTATGTGGGTATACTCATGACTGTAAGGGCAGCAATGAAGCTGAAATCTTATTAAACAGTTCACTGATCCAGAGAAGATGGGAGTACAGTCATCATCTATTTTCTAAACATTTGGAAATTTTGAGTCCCATGTAGGATGAAATATTAATGACACTTTTCTTGGGATGATGGTAGTTCAAATAGCAATGACAATATCTCATAAGCAAGAAAGAGCTAAGGGCAGGAAGGGAGCAGGAGTCCTGGGCTACTGAATACTATGGGGATCCTAAAGAAAGAATGACCAGCCTTGGCAAACATAACCAACACACCCATGTCCTATCTAGATGAAGATAGGACCAGAAGAGTGCTGGGGTGTCCCAGTTAGCCCTGTCAACTTGGCCCTGCTCAGAGCCAACTAGGAAGAGGAAATTTCAGTTGTCCAGATTGGCTCATGGGCGTGTGTCTGTAGGGGGTTGTGTTGATTGCTAATTGACATAGGAGGGTCCAACCCACTATGGGTGGCACCTAGGCAACTGGGTCTGGGCTATTCAAGAAGGCTTTCTGAGCATGAGCTGAAAGTGAATAATCCAACAAGCATCATTCCTCCATGAGTTCTGCTTTGAGTTCCTACTTACGCTCTTGTCCTCATGTCCCTCAGTGATGGACTCTGACCTGGAACTGTAGGCCAAATATACTTTTCCCTCATCAAGTTGCTTTTGGTCATAGTGTTTTATCACAGCAACAGAATGAAACTAGGATATGGGCCATGGTGTACCTCATGGAGTCTTGTTCTTACTACACTGTTCAGAAGTCATTAAAACTCATGCTCAATCTTTGCCTTCTACATCTATTTTTCTGGCTTTCCTGGTTGCAGGCAGGTTCTTTCTCTTTCATTCCTCAAATGAAAGCCCTGGGGACCATATCTCTGCATAGGTTTGGCTGGGTTGTCTAAGTTCCATAAACCAGATCAGAATCTTGTGTGGATCATGCAAGATAATTTATATGAAAATATTCTCACTGACTTTTGACTTTATTCCAACAGTTCTGAAAATTGACTTACACTACACAAACCACCCATGGGTTATGTGGTATATGTTAGAAAGAAGGTTGGGAGAGGTGGGGCACAGGCTCTCTGAAGTCCCTGCACTGACTTCCCTAAGTGCTAGAAACATCTCTGGGCAAAGTTCAAACATCTGTGTTCTGTGTTCAAGCTTGCTTGTGTAAATAAATTTTTGTTGTGATTCTCTTGCTCCTAATCATTCACTGACTCATCACTAACATGACTATTTCATGCTGCTTTGCCCTGTGAGCCTGCAGTTACTATCCTGGACTTTCCCCTTTCCTCTTAGTCCATTGGTTTCATGTTATCTTCACACCATCATCAGAGGGATCTTGGCAGGGAGCAGGCTCAAGACTGATGCAGACTCTCCATGACTAGACTAGAGATAAGCTCTTCTGATCCCTCTTATCAACTCAACTTCATCTCAGCCTCTGTCCTTGGCTTTAAAAAATGCTGTCACTGTCCTGATTAGATTATATTGTCAACCTGACACAATTTACAATGCCCTGGGAAGAGGAAACCTCAACTGAAGAACTACTCAGATCAGACTGACCTGTGGCACAATTGGTCTCCACCCTTTCCCTACATTCTTGTTAAGGAGTTTTCATAGAGAACCTACAGAACCAGGTCTGATTGAATGGTGCGGAGGATGGAAGATGTCCCTGCCTTCTGAAACCATGTGAGAGCAGATGCATGACCTTCTGTCCCTGATGATGTGGGTCGGTACGTCTGGTATAGCAGGGTAGAGGAGATCAGCAGGGATGGGAGAATCTCCCATGGGGCATGTGGCCTCTCTCAGTTGATCTGGTGATCTGTCCACATCAAGTGTGTGCCAACAGCAAGTCTTGGACTGCCTTTAGAAATGAAAGAGGTAGAAAGGAAAAGGTTACACACACTGTTCCCACTAGCTCTCCTAAGAACCCTTTTATGTTTCCTGGCAGGCCAAGCCAACAGCCACCAAACACTGTTTGGACATGCTGTCATCCTCTGTGCCTGAATATTTTCTTCCATACTGGGAATACAAATAGGCTTCACCCATGGGCTGTCCCACACTTCAGATGGGGAGTGCTCTGGATCCTAAAGGACTTGGAGTTTAAAGTGGACTAGACTGCTCTTGTAATTATCAAATTGTCCTGGAAGGAGCAGAATCTACCTGTCTCTTAAGCCATTGCTGTAACAGGATACCTGAGACTGGGTGATTTATTCAGGAGATAAGATTGCTTCACCCAGGGTTCTGGAAGGTTCAGGTGGTCACACTTGGTGAGGGTCTCCTGCTTCATCACAACATGGAGGATAGTGGAAGGGTGAGAGGTACAGCCTCTCTCTGCACCACCCCAGTCTCTGCTGGTAACCAATTCAGTCCTGGAATAGTGAGAGCTCACCCTGTGAGAATTAACCCAGTTCTGAAAGGGTGATGTTAACTCCTTCATGTGAAGGAACCCTCAGGACCCAAATGTGCAAGATTTCATCATCTTTCAACCTCACTATACTAGGTCCTAATCTCCAACATGAGTTCTGGAGAGGGCAGACCATATTCCTGCTGCGTCACTCTCCAGGGACCTACTACTCCAAGGTGTCAAGGGAGTCACTAGGGAACCAGTGGGATGGAAGTAAAAGCTATTTTATTTAGGAATCCCAGGGTGGAGATTATGTAACCCATCAGCCAAGGTCACATTCCTTACTTAAGAGCTGGCTTGTAGCCCGTCAACTTCAGTAGCTGTGCTGTGTGCCTTAAGCCTTAGTGTCGACATTAGGCTTGTAGAAGTTGCCAGCCCCAGGCCCGTGCTGTGCTTTGGCCGTCCCGTTCCCACCAGCTCCCTGTAGGATCCCCTAGCTTCTGTTGAGATGGGATGGTGTAGGGCTGAGGGTGGTGTCCAATCTGATGGATGTGTCTAGATCCTTCTTCACATAAACCAGTTTCGTCACTCCGTCCTCCCTTGGTTTCAGTTTTGGCCTTGGGGGACGCACAGTTTTTGGCCTCTTTATCCTTCCTTTGGGCAAATCAAAAGCCATACAAAGAGCTCTGCTTGAGCTTCCTGTGGCATTTCCTGAACTTGAAAGTGAATGGGGCCTCTCAGGTCTCATTCATGAAGCCATCTTCACGGTCCACCAGAGCTGAGTGCTACATTTCTATTTCAGCTTCAATCCTGGCGAAAAGAGGACTGCCTTTCAAGGAAGAAGGGTGACTAATTTTTCTTCTGAAATTAAAATCTAGATGTGGCATGAAGGGGAAGCATGGAACACTGACTCGGGTGACTGGATTTAAGCCCTCCCAGTCAGTTCTCATGATTTAACTTAACAATTTAACTTCCAGGTCCACGATGTGCACAGATGCTCATGGGAATGGTTTGGGTAAGCAGGTCTGACAGGACAAGGGTCACACACTTATAGAACCTTGGGGTGGAGTAGGCATGTGATTTGAAGCTACTTTCAGGGCCACCAACAATTCCATTGACTCAGGGTTGCTTTTCAAACTTAACAGACTAGGATCCTGTCATTGGCTTAAACAAAGAGAAGGTCAGAATTTGGACGCATGTCATCTGCATAAAATGTTTATTATAGGACATCATAGAGGCCACTGGGAGGCCAGATACATCAACTACTTCTGCCACTGCCACATGGGGCCAGGGAGCTGGGCCACCATGGCTTCTCCCCTCCCTAACACCATGCTTTTGGTCTTCAAAGACACTTCATATGTCATCTCACCACATGAACTGTCACCTGGGGTGTGTCATACGCTCATTTCACCTTACAATGAAGAGAACAAGTGCCCGAGAGATCAATAGGCTTGTTTTTGTAACATGGAGAGCAAGTGGTACAGCCCTACTGCAGCCAGTTGATAAATATCCCACTCTTCCATCTTCCTTGTCACCCTCCAGGATGGTAAAAGGGGCGGAAGGGACAGATGGGCCACACCTGCTCCTCAGCATCTTATCAATCTTCACAGAAACTGAGTCTAGGTAAGGAAAACAGATCAGGACAGACTGGCTAGAGGTGGGTTTCCATGGTGAGAAGGGTTGGAATGTGGTTCATCAGGACCTGCTCCCTGCAGTGGGATGTTGGTTTCCTGGCATCACATGTGTTTTCTATTGATAACTCAGGTTCATTCAAAATGAATATGGCCTGTGAATGCACATCTTCGTGTGTGAGTGAGTGTGTGTGTGTGTATGTATGTGTGTGTGTGTGTGTGTGTGTGTGTGTGTGTGTGTGTGTGTGTGAACACACAGGCATGTCTGTAGACATATGTGTCTGAGGCCAGAGGTTGATGTTGGACATTGTCCTCAGTCACTCATCTATTGATTTGAGAAAAGGTCCTTCACTGACTCTGAAGTTCACTGATTGGACTATGCTGGCTGACCAATAAGCCCCGTGGATCCTCCTGTCTTTCTTCCCCAGTGTTGGTATTATAGGCAATGCCTGGTTTTTTTTGTTGTTGTTGTTGCTGTTGCTGTTATTGTTGTGGTTTTCTTTGTTTGTTTTATTTATGTAGGTCCTGAGGATCTGAACTCTGGTCCTCATGCTTGTGTGTCAAGCACTTTATTGATGAAGGCATCTCCCCAGCTCTGGTATGCACATCTCACAGAAACAAACCTAGACAGGGAGACGTATCAAGAATCTGCCCACAGCGGTTGCCCTCCCGCACGCTTCTGCAAAAAGTTGATGAGGGTGCTGTGCTGAGTTGGCTTCCAAGACAGCTTCCTCCAAGGCTGCCCTGGAAAGGCCTCATCCTCAGCAGTTGGAGTCTCAGCAGCTCACCTTAGAGATGGGCAAACACACGCTCAAATTCCACTGACTCACTAACCAGTCCCTTTTGGAAAATGAGTAATATCCACAGAGATGATAAACTACTCTTAACATTTCAATCTGCCACAAGGAATGTTGATAAATTCCATCTACTACCACTTGCCACAAGAATGTGTGTTTTCATACTTTGAGTCAAGACTTTTTACATGCAGAAATCCCCCCCCCCACCCAGTAGCTCCAGTCCCCTTCCCAAGATGGAACAGTGGGCTCAGGGCTTCTTAATCAGGCACGTGAATACAGTGAGTAGGGAAATGCTAAGAAATTTTAAAATGCAATTAAGTTGTATTCAGAGTTTCCCTTAGAGAAAAGTTAGAGGTTCTCATTGCCCAAACCAACTCATTTCTAGAAATATCCAGAGCTCTGTGCTGTGCAGTGTCCAACACCAGCAAAGTAGAAACCTGTGGTCTGAGAGAGGACTCAGGAGTGCAAATATGCATTTTTCTAAAAGTATACGAAGCTCAGTAGAAAGACAGAGGGGAGAGGGATGGCCTCACTTGGGAGAGTTTGAGGAAGCTTCCTGATAAAATTTGAATTTTACTTTCCAGGAAGAAAAGATTGAAGTGGCTTAAAGGACACTCAACACAGGAAGACTTAAAGGTGCACACATGGTGGCTGGGGTGTATGCATGGGTGGTGGCTGGGTGTATGCATGGGTGGTGGCTGGGGGCATGGATGGGTGGTGGCTGGGCTGCATGCATGGAGCCTGTTTTTGTGCTTCCTGTTCCTTGCTCTCTTCCTCTGGGTGTTTTGGGAACACCCTCTGCACTCATTATGGTCTGACAAGGCCTCCATGAGGGTCAACCCATTAGAGTGTGGGCCTATGGTTTCTGTTGTCTAGACTGGGGTACATAGGAATTCACTTGGAGTAAGTCATAAGAGGTCAGCTCTTGCTCTGGGATGAGCATGTGAGCCCAGAAGAACCAATCAGAGTCTTCTCTGGGGTAGATATGTGTACTTGGTGGAAAGATCTCATTGCATTGTGGTGGCCCAGCTGGGCACAGGACAGTGTGAGGCTAAGGACAACCTTGCCGATGGCTCATTGGGAGTCTATTTGCTGAAGGAGTTACAGAGATGCCCAAAACCCATTCTCACTCTTACTCCGACTGCAAAATATCTGACATGGTGGCTTTCCAATTTGATCTGTATTCCTACTCAAATTTGATTTTTATTTTTCACAATAAGTATGACTAGGCAATGTAGACAATTACATGTGTCTTTAGTATTACAAGGTAGTCAACTACTGAAAGAGGGTGTTCATGGGAATGACACCTCAACTTAATCTTCCATTGCTTTGCCCTGTGGACAGACAGCAACGGCCACTCCCTGGTTTCAAGGAACCTCATGTCTAATACTGAAGTCGTTAGCTCCTAGGGTGGCTCATAGACAAAAAGTAATATTCAGAAAGCTGAGTAGCCTTATAACTATCTAAGGACATGACATCTACAATGATGGTGGTGTAGACAACGGCAGAGGAGTACACATCTATGTTCTGTCTCATACTTTGGCTATAGAATCTATGTGGTTAACTCTAGGCTACCAAACCCCTGATATTTATAATGAACTGATTTTCCTTAACTCCAATTATGGCCTTTCAGCTTCATGACAGTATGAAAGTAATCCACAGCAGTAGATACTGTACTTAGATTTTGAATCGCTTCATTCTCTGTCTTACTTTTTGAGACAGGGTCTCACTTTGTAGCCCAAGCTGTTCTGAATTCACAATACTGTCCCAGCCTTCTAAGTGCCTGGATGACAGGAGTGAGCTACTGTGTCTGGCATGGATTTCTAATTTCCTCTTTCCTTGGGTCAGTAACAGTCACTCAATCATCTCTCCCAGAAGCTCAGCAGTGGCAGCAAGCCACCAAACTATGATCCTGTAGGGTAGGACTACAATGCTTATGTTTATAAGAACAATCCTTCTGTAACTCCTGGAGTACCTGGAGGACTAAATTTGAAATGGTTTTTAAGAGTGTCATTTAGATTAAAAATTAAAGCTGGCTGTATATGACTTTCTGCTTCATTCTTGGTGCTGTATCTGCATTTTATCTTTGTTTCTTAGAAAAGTCAGTGTTTTAGATTAGTCTTTCTTCCCCTTCCTTCCTTCTCTCCTTCCTTCCTTCCTTCCTTCCTTCCTTCCTTCCTTCCTTCCTTTCTTTCTTTCTTTCTTTCTTTCTTTCTTTCTTTCTTTCTTTCTTTCTTTCTTTCTTTCTTATAAAAGGCTCTTTTATTAAATTGGCTTCAATCATGTTCCTACCCCCTTGAATTCATCCAACAATCACAGCAACTTTTTCCTGGTAGTTTAATGGGACCAGGAAGGAAGAAGGGAACTAAGAGGTCATCCTAACATCCTTTGAGAGACAGGGTCAAAGCATTCAGCTTTATTTTGTGGACACTGGGGAATATGTGAGCTACATTTTTAGGAATCAAAGTGTTAGAGTTCAGTTTTGAGTCAGGAGGATGTGTGCAGCAAGGGCTGAGTTGGTCTGCCCTGTTAACTCATGTGAATATAGAGAGCCTCTGCTTGCTCCACAGGCATAGAGAAAGGAGGAGAGATACTCTGGGGAAACGTCTCATTGACTATGAATATACCAAGAGGCAGTTTGTCTCCTTAGTAAGGACAATTATCTAATTAGTTATGAAAATTGAATTCTTCTATGTTAAATAACAGGATGAACATTTCAAAGGAACAGATCTCACCCAGCAAAACCCACAGCTAACATGTGGCACAATCAGCAAGCACATCAATTAATATTGAGACAAAGGGACAAATCACAATAGGGAAGCTTGGGACTGCTTCTATTCCCATAATTCTTTGCCAGAGAGAAAAGTGCTACTGTGGCATATTTCATAATCCTAGCAAGCACATCATTTGTTTTGACCTCAAAATCTCAGGGTAGGCTTTGCAGCCAGCCAAGGCTACGATTCTAACACCAAGGTTCAGTGTTTCACTAAAGTATACAGTCTGCCTTGAATCTCTGAAGACACCAACAAGAACCTCAATTCTTAGTCCTATACCAGAAACAATTACAGAACCAAACAGGGCAAACCCATATTCTTTGATGTGTGTGTTCTCATGTATGGTTGGGTCACACGTATGTTCATGCGTGTGGATGATAAGATTGATATTACATGTCTTTCTTGATTGTTCTCTTAATTTACCAAAGTGTGTCTCTTCACTGAACCCAGAGACTGCTGATTTGGCCAGTCTAGAAAGACAACTTGTTCTGATGATCATGTTTCCATCCCCTGGTCTCTGGGACTACAGGCAGGCTACCACACTTACATGGCCTTTTGTATGGATGCTGGACATCTTTACTCCAGTCTTCATGATTTGTGCACAAGTGTTTACCCACTGAGTTATATCCCTGGCCTCTCACCCTGAGTTTTGAGACAGGGTCCCTCACCAGGACCTGGGACTCTGATTTGGCTAGGCTGGGTGTATAGCAAGCCTCTGTCCTGTCTCTCCAGGACTGGGATTGCAAGTGTGCTCCATGCTGAGCTTCTGTATGTGGGCTCTGGAGATCTAACTGAAGTCCATATGAAGCCTCATTCTCTAGCCAGTCATGAATCCATCAAATGAACATCTCCAAAACATACCCTTGGCTTCCTGCATCAGCAAAGTCCCCATCCCACACCATCTCCAATTACTAGAGAGCCACCATGCCCTTATTGCCTTCCTATCAGTTTTCTCACACTGGACATGGCATGCTTTGAAGACTTCTCTGATTCTGCCCCAGTTCTGTCACTCAACAACATGGCCTTAAATTAGGCACCTCGCAGTGGCTGTGTCCCCTTCAAGTCTTTCATTCCAGGTAACCCAACTGTGGCACACTTGGCTAAAAAGCATTGGGAACAGTTTATCTGCAGTTCTCCGGGAAGGTTCCTCTGATCTCCAGCAGGACCCTTTGCCTTCTCTTCACCTAAGTGTCCTCCTCCTCCTGCCTATAGTCCATTTTCCACACAGCAGTTTGAATAAGCCAGTGAGAGGCAGCCAGCATGAAACCATATTGAAAGCATAGGTCTGTCTAATCATACCACTCCTCTGTAGAAACCTAGCAACAGCTTTCTACTCCTCAGGGTGGAAGCTGAGGTGATAAATCCTATTACCATCTAGCTCACCTCCCCCACACTGCCTGGCCCACCCTACCCCACTCTCTGGTCATACCCACCATTTCTGGTGTTTGTCCTGTCACTGAGACACACTAGGCAAACTTCCATCATGGAACCCCCATAGAGATATCCAGAAACATTGTTCCCAGGGTGACAACATACCTCAGCTACCACTCCTCCAGTTCTCAGTCCACATGTCCCTATCTCAATGCTCTGACAGTTTTCTGGAAACAAACCAGACCTCCATCTGTGAGCCTTCCATCACTATGAATTCCTTGGCACACATCACTACTTGAGATAATGTAGACATATCTGGGTTTGTTGTCTCCTTCCCTCCACAGGAGTATATTCACCAAGGAGGCAGAAGTCTGATCATTGTTTACTTCTGCATTGTTAGCCTGGCATGGAATAGGTTTCTGCTAAGCCACTGTTAAGCAGACAGTTTTATAAGTGGATAGATGGGTGGGTGGATGGATGGATGAATAGGTGAGTAGATAAAGGGATGCATGTAAAAGTAGATGGATAGATGGATGAATAAATTGATGGATAGCTGGATGGATAGATGGATACATGGTTAGGTAGATGAATGGATAGGTGAATGGATTAATAGAGTGGATGAGTAGGTGGATGGGTAGATTAGTAGATAGATTGGCAGGTGGATATTGGATGGATGCATAGGTGGGTACATGTGTAGATAGATGCATATATGGAATGAATGGATGGAAAGATGGTGGATGTGTGGCTGGACAAAGAGATGTGTGGCTAGGTAAGTGGATGAACACCTCAGCCTTCCCTGCACTGCACAGGATGCCAGGTCCAGCACAAGGCAGATAATGCCAAGCTCCGTCATAGGAGTTGCCAAACTTTAAGCATTGAAATATTTATTAGCTTTTGCTTTCCTCATATCAGCCTTCATATTATTTGAAAAATGACTTAAACAACCCTAGTGACAGTTGTTACAAGCTGAAGCCCACACTTGGTGATGCTGAGCCCAAAGTTCTGCACAAAGTGGCTTGAAGTAAATACTAGTAAAACACTCAGTAGTCAATGGACCTATCAACCCCGTGTTGTACCATTTCTTCCCTTTGGAAAACATCTGCTACCAACTGCACCAGTCAAAATATTCCTCATAAGCCGGGCGGTGGTGGCGCACGCCTTTAATCCCAGCACTTGGGAGGCAGAGGCAGGCGGATCTTTGTGAGTTCGAGGCCAACCTGGTCTACAAAGCGAGTCCAGGACAGCCAGAGATATTCAGAGAAACCCTGTCTCGAAAAAACAAAAAAAAAAAAAAAGAAAAAAAATATTCCTCATAGTTCCAAGACTGGTTTTTCCACCAGTCCAAACAAGGGGTATGCATACATGACACCCCTCATCTTAGATTTCTAGGAGCACGTCCCCTCTCATCTTTTATGGTCCACATCCATCTCTTTTGCATTTCCTCTACTTTTAGCATAGAGGTGTGAGAGGTGGCATCACATTGTAATAAATGTGTACATGCAGCCACAAACATGTGGTGCATGGTGGCAAGAACTTCAATATGACTATTATTTTAAATCACTTGTGGAATTATCCCTTTAAAGTTGTATTTTCTCAAGTGCACATTTTTGGGGGGTTAGAGTTTTAATTGTTTCTGTCTTAATTCCCAAACTTTGGGATTTTCCCATCATGGTGTGTTGGGTGGTTGGGTGAAGATGCAGAATATGCCTCTCAGGGAAGGACTCAGCCATGGGGTGATCACATAAATAAAATTTTAAAAATCTTTGTGTTCTCGCATGCTGACATTTCAGAAAATGCTGACCCGCTTTCCTGCTACCTCATTCTTTGTCTCCCTTCAGAACATCTTCTGTGAATCAGCCTCTAATTCATTGGGCTTTTTCAGAGATCTGTTTTCTGCTCCCACATTCTGCTTCCAGATTTCACCCCATGTCCTTTGTCATGAAGTTGGGACTTGTCCTATTTCAAAAATTTATTATCTAACATAAACACTCTCTACCCAATTGCAGATGCAATTTGTACCCAGAGAATGGGACAACCCTTCTAAGAATAAATTGGATTCTCGTGTATCTCACTTCTCAGTCCTCACGAAGCTATAAATCTTCAGAATGCTGGTCTGAAACAAAGGAACCACAGTCCTGCACTTTGAAATGTTACTCCTGGAATACAAGTGGAATCTCCATCCTAAATGACAGTCCACAGGACAAAATAACCAAGGGAAGGTCTTTCATTATTGGCCACTTAGTTTCAGTACAATTGAAGAAGAGGGGATGAGGTACTAAGGCTATAAAGACAGGTCATTCCAGCTTTATTTAATGTTAATTATAGTTTTCCTCTTTCTTGCAGGATATATTCATAGCACATAGGGGCAGGTTTTATAAGAATATTTTTGAACATAATATAATCTTCCTATTTCCAACTCCTCCTTTATCTCTTCTTCCCCTCCCTGGTCCCCTTTATTCTTTTAGACAATTTCTAATGTTTGTTTTTGTTTGTTCTTCCATGCTACATACACATCGATGCTGTTTTTGTATCTATATAAAATCTGAGAGGACCTGCAACACTGGTCTTCCTGAGTCTGGCTTGATTAACTCTGCGTGATAATTTCCAGTTGTATCATTTTCCTGTGAATAACAGTTCTTTTTTTCTATAGCTGAGTAAAATTCCATTGTGCATATAGACACCACATTTTCTCTATCCATTCCTCTGTTAATGGACCTCTAGGGAGACTTCATTTCTTGGCTACTGTGAAAAGTATACCAGTAAACATGGGAATTTATGTACCCCTGTGGTGTACCCAGGCATGGCATAGGTGGACACATTGTAAATCTAATTCTAGTTTTTGAGGAGCCTCCACCTCAATATCCACAGTGACTGGACTAATTTACATTCCTATCAACAATGTATAAGGGGTTCCTCATTTTCTCCCTCTCCTGACTGCAGCCCCATGCCATGCCATTTTTATTTGTTTTCTTAGTGGCCACCATTCTGACAGGGATGAGGTACACTCCCAATGTGGTTTCCCTGAAAGCTGGAGACATTGAATGGGAGGGTTCTCTGTTTTATTTTAGACCTTACTGAGGGCCTGAGAACAAGCTCTGCACAATGTGATATGTGGTCTATAGTAGACATTGCATCTTGCCCTCTAAGGAACCCATTTCAAAGACAGAAAAATGGAGACACAGAGACGTTGAGTATTTACAGCTGGTTAAATCAAGGCAGTCACATTCCAACCATGCTGTTTGTCTGTAGACTACATCTCTCCTTTAGCAAAAATGCTCATTTTGCTCCGCTCCATTGGAGAGATGGCAACTCATTAAAGTCAAGTTCAAAATAGAAGCAGCAGAGCAGGGAAACCGCACGAAGTCTCCCTCCAACCCTGACACACCAGGAAGCGGCTCCTTGGTGCATTCCACTTAACAGGTAGGCTTTTCTTTACATAGTCACACAATTTATAAGCTGCAATCTTCTCTGAATTGTATAAAAGGAGTAAGCATCAGCCACTGGCGCATCCTAATCTCACAGTCTCTTAAAAGGGTGCACAGCACTTAGGCAATACTCGCCTTGGGTTATTTCCAAATTATTGGTTATTATAAGTGTTACTGTGACAGTACTAGGCTTGAAACATTTGAAACAAGCATATCTGGAACTTTAAGATTCCATTCTGGCAAGGGGAATTTGCTGGTCAAAGCTAATGATCACGTAAAATGTGCTTGACTCTTACATGGCCGAATGTCTTTTCAAAGGCTTTCAATGGCCTCTGCCACCACCAGCCAACACACATTTGGGCTTCACAGAGGACATTTCTCTGGAGTGCTCTACACCACCAAACACCCTCTTTTCCACCTAGGTAAAGCACACTGAAGGTGTCCTCCCCTCTCTAAGTTGTGCTTGATCCTCAGGCTCAAATATTCCCCTTGTTGTCTGTGTTCTTCAGGATCGTGACTTCTGAACCAACAGAAACCACTCTGAGCCTAGCGGTACTCAGTGGGCAAGCAGGGATGTCTCAGTACAGAAAGCCATGCATTTATGAGTGTATTCATTTCCAATTCACTATCTGGCTCACATAAGATGTTGTTCAGTGCAGACTGAGCCACTGGGTGTTCCTTGGATTTGGTTTACTGAAGAGCCTGACAGGGAGAAAACCCTCTGCTTGAGCACGATTTCAGCTCCTCAGGTCTCCCTAGGTCATTCACTCAAAGTCTATGCCTTTATTAAATACTTACTGTGCTCTGGGATCTGCACTGGAATAAAATTGACTGTCTGCTCTTGGGAGCTTCAAGTTCATCTTCTGTCCCCAAGCCCCCGGTAAGGTGTGAGCAGAGCCTCTGTGGGTGTTCAGAGGAGCAACTGCTGCCCTGCTCTCTTGGGAGCAGCTGGGGGTCTCAGTAATGAGACAGTTATGTGCACTTTCTTAACTGCTCCTGTTCCACTGTGAGACTTCAGAGTCTATGTCCTCAATGTCCCCGAGACTCTGAGCAGATTTGGGGAAGCGATCATTTACCCCACACAATGAGCACAAGAAACAGTTTTGAAAACCCCCAAACACTGAGTGTAGGCGCTCTTTCCTTGAGCTATAAGAGTGGTGGTGCAGGCTTGCAGTCCCATCCCTCCGGAGCCTGAGGTAGGAGGATCACAAGTTCAAGGCTAGCTTGGGCTACACAGTGAGAATCTGTCTCTGTTTTCCTATTTGATTGTTGTTTAATTTGTTTTAAATTATATGTACTCGTGTGTGTGTGTGTGTGTGTGTGTGTGTGTGTGTGTGTGTGTGTGGTGTCCTTGAGTTAAAGGAGAACATGGAGAAATTGGTTTTCTCCTTATACCACATGGGTCTGGAGTCCTGAACTCATTGTGAGGTTTATCTGCAGGCACCTTTATCCAGCCAGCCATCTCACTCACCTTCCTTTTGATATTCAGATTGTAAGGCTGGAAGATTTACCCGGATATCTGACAGTCCTTCCTGGTTATGATTCAGATGGGAACTACCAAGGAGTGGGTGAGGCTTAAGGACCCTAAGAAGAGTCTAAGGAGTTCCAGACTCTGAGGTCACAGTCTCTCCTCTTGGCTCAGCCCATTCTCACTGAAGTCACTGTTGTTGCCAGCTTAGGGTAGGAAGGCCCAGCAGCCCGTAGGTCCGCACTGGACAGGCATAATTCTCTCACAGCATTTGGTGTACTTTCTAGGTGATCTTGCTGCCCTATGTGTGGCAGGATGGCACCTGGCGAGGGCCATGTGCATCAGCACAACCCCTACCTGCTACTCTCGTCTTCTTGGGACTCACCTTCTGCTTGCTGCCTGGTGAGGAATGGAGCTACCGTGGGTCGCCAAGACTATCTGGTCTTTAGCACTTCCTGGAGGTCAGCAGTCACTGACTCTTGTTTTAGCCTTTTATTTTTTCTTCTCCCTTCCTTCCATAGAAATTGCTGTGCATGTCTGAGCATTGTGGGAATTCTGTTGTATCTAGCGATTTTGACTCCTTGAGAATTACAGCTTAACTTTTGTATTTCCTGCCCTATGTCATTTATCCTTCCACATCTTTCTGGCTCCCTAGTGTCTTGCTATGTATGGTCTCATTCAGTTTTCCCTGTCATTATGAATTTGTCATAAAAAAGTTCCTTCCTATCATTTAATTGGGATTTTAAAAGGGAGAAAACAGAGAGAGGTGTGTGTGAGAGAGAGAGTGGGGTGGGGTGGGGGTGGGGGAGTGTTTAATTTGAATTCGTGGCCAAGAAGTCCAAGTCCTTGTCTTTTCCAGTTTCCTAAAGCCTTCTAAGTTAGAAGAGGACTGTAAGCGTGACCACAGGAGACATCAGCTGAAGCCCTCCCTCCATTTCCTCCCTGCGGTCCATTAAGACGGTATCGTGAATTCCACCATTACTTCCCTGAGCCCCTCCTGGAACTGCTGCTTCTACCAGCAAACTCACTTCCTCTCCTCACTGTGGTGCTGCTGCGCACAGGCAGGAAGAGCAAGGTCCCCCACAGAGGCAGAAATGCCATTTCCCTAAAGCCCAAGACCAGCAGCACTGGCTGCCCAAGGGGAGGCCTCTGCTGACTCCAACTCACAAGTGGGGCAAAGCTGCATCCTGATGGTCTGGTGTTCCCAGAGCCCGTTTATTCCTAGCTTTTTCCTCATTTGATTGTTTGGAATGTGACGCTCATGGGGAAGGTCTTCCTGGGTGTCTGACAGTCCCTCTTATTACACACCCAGCTGGGAGCTGATATGGAATGATGAGGCTTAAGGACTCTGAGGTAGATTCTAAGGTGTCACAGGCAAACCTGATGTCACAATCTCTCCTTCAGGCTCAGTCACATTGTTTGAAGTGAGCCAAAACACCTGTGGATACAGAAGCCAAGGCCAGATGCCAGCGCTGCATTCTACCACTAATACAAAGTGGTGGACAGGCAGTGGTCCTGGTCTGTCTCCACTCAGGCGACATAGCTTTGACTTTTTGCTGTCCCCAGTGCATTGTAGCTTCTAAGTGACAGCAGAACAAGCCCTTTTCTGCCACGGCCCACTGCACCTGCCACCTGTCACCATCCCTGCTTCCTACTGGCAGTGTTACCTGTGGATTATGTGGTACTGCTGCAGGTATTCCAGAGCCAGGGCCAGCTCACAGATGTACAACTTCACAGTCCTCTCCGTGAACTGCACATTCTGCTGTAGATGGTAGCGCAGATCCCCGCCCAGCAGCAGGTCCACCACCATGAACATGTCTTCCTCATCCTGGAAGGAGTACCTAGGAACACAGAGGGACACAGATTGGAGATGGACTAGAACATCTCTAGTGTCTTCAGGGCCAACAGTCCACTTTGACAGCAAGGCAGACTGGGACCCAGATGGGTGCTTGGTATCACCTATGACTCCATGCTCCAGAAGGTGAGCTGGAAGAGGCTCTCCAGTCCCACATCTGCCCTGTGGGGTCACGTCATTTCCTGCATTAAGGCAAATTTGAGTCACAACATTAATACACAGACTGGCAGGCAGGCAGCCTCTTAGCCGGCTGGACACTCCTGTGTTATCACAGCTGGTTTCAGCTTATCCTTCAATCCCATGTTATTAATAGCATGTGTCTGGGGGGGTTGCCCAAAGCCCCATGTGTTGGAGTGGAGGCTTGGGGACCATGCTGTGACATGACTGGAAGGTGATGGGATGTTAGAAAGTGGACCATTAATAATGAAAACCTTCTTAATGGAAGGATGTTGTTATTAAAACAGCCTTGCAACCATACACTGAAGTCTCTGAGACTCTGAACCAAAACAAACCTTTCTTCCTTTAAGGTTGATTAGCTCAAGTATTTTGTCATGGCGATGGAAAAATGATTAACACAGGCTGTCAGGATTTGTGGTCCCTAGCTCTAAAGACACATTCTTCTCCCCAGCAATCCCCATGCCCTCTGAAATGCTGCTGCTGCTCCATGGGGAGTTCATTCCCAGAACCCTGATTGTGCCTGTGTGCTCCTGTATATCTGCTACTGTGTGGAAGGGATTAGAAGCATAAAGAGGATCCATGTAACATGTCTTCCAAGCACACTCAATTTGCATTCTAGTAGATAATCAACCATGGGACATCACATTAATAGCTAATGCCCTGTATCCTGTGGCGTCCAGTCACTGCTGGGCTGTCAAAGGGGATCTCATTAAACATTCTACCAGAATCCTTTGGAGAAGTGATGATAGGTCTCAGGGGGAAACTTGCATACTGGGACTAATTCTAAAGAAGACAAAAGAAATGCAAAGAGAACACCATTTAAGCAATAACTCAAGTTCAGACTGTTCATTTGCAACAGATCTGTAGCTTGCTCCAGGCCAAAGACCCTGTTTTCCCAAGGAGACACACAGTTATTGCTGAGAGCAGAGGACCTTCCATCAGTCTCTGCTTCTGTGCTATCCTGTGGCTCTGTGTAATTGTCTTTCTTGTTCCTCCTTGCACTAGGATGATAATTATACCCTCACATGATGCTGCGTCTTGTGATGAAAATGATGGAGATGCCAGATAAGAGAGTGTATGCCTTGCACAGTGACACAGCCCTTCTGAGAAGTCTGGATAATTAGGTTCTCCTCCAAGCACAGAGATAGCTGGGAGGTGTGAGGATATTATTAATGCTGGCCTGGCTGCTGAGTCGGCCAATGTGAAGAATGCAATGTTTGTTATTGTGTGTGTGTATGTGTGTGTATGTGTGTGTGCGCGCACACATGCATACAGAGGCATGAACACATGTATACACGTACATATGAAAAGTAGAGGTCAACCTCAGATATTGCTTCTCAGGTGATTTCTACCTTGCTTTTTGAGACAAAGTCTCTCATTATCTTGGAGCTCACTGATTAGACTAGATTGGCCAGCCAGCCACTCTTCACCCTTCAGTGCTGTGGTTGCAAGTGTGTACCACCACACACGGCTTTTTTACAGTGTTTCTAGAGACCAAACTCAGACTCTCCTGCTCACACAATGAGAGCTTTTACTAACTGAGCCATCATCACAGCTCCTATTTTGTTATTAGTACTTTTAAATATATTAATTTCCTACTTTGCTCCTAAAAGGAGCAGATGACATGAAAGTCATAGCATAGCAAAATTAAAAATAAAAAGACCAAAGTTCATGAAAAAGAACAAGCAAGAAACATAAGAAAATAGGTGTTGGAGGGATGGCTCAGCAGTTAAGAGAACTGGGTGCCAGGGACCATTAAAAGTCCCTGGGCAGGACTCTCCTCCCCTCTCTCGGACACGCATGGAAGCTGCTGAATCTGGGAATCAGGAACCCCCACCAGGAGAGACGCCAGGTAAGATCCACTCTAATACCCAGCGGGCATATTCGAACCCCACACAGGGTTACTCACCAGCTTACTGGGCCCCCAGATCCCACACAGGCATTCTGGCTATTTAGCAAAAGATTGTGGACCCGTGGGAGTGCAATACACTCTCGTATCAGCCCAGCGGCCAGTGGGTCCACAGTGGCATTTTGGAAAGTGCAGGCATATTTGTGCTTCCCCAGAGGGTGTTGGACTTACACACAGGCCCCTCTATTGGATTTACAGTCATTGGAAAAAACACTGCAGCTGGCCTGAGCAGCAGGATACTCTTCTGGCTGCAGGTGACACAGCAGCTCGACTGCTGTGTACCAGAACTTGGAAGACAGTGGCCCCATTTGCCAGTATCCAAAGCCAATTTCATACCCACATAGGCGGAGCTGTGAGAGTGGCAGAAAAGGCGGCAGGGTTGGAAGGCGGATTTGTCAACCATAGGGTCCAAGCTCTGGGCAAATTGTGGGGTAATAATTATTAGACTCTTTTGCTAGTGCTGACCCTTCCCTGGGGGGGGGGGAGGGAACCAGAGATTAAGCATATATAGCTCCACCCCTGGATTGGTGAAGTTTCAACTGGGGGGACACTGCTGAGTGACTGAGTGACTCACCTTAAGGTCATGGAGTCGGATCCTTTTAAGACTCCAGAAGGTGGCCTCAACCCCCAAACTAGGGACCTCCAGAGTCCACAGAATCTGTGCCTGGACACACAGGACCATACCACCAGAGCCACTGCAGGCTGAACACTCAGTGTGCAACATAAAGAACCCTGACTTGGGAGCAGTTTAACAATCCTGGGCCATTCCTCATTGCCTGGGAATAGGCTGCACCAGCTCTCAGTGCTTCTGGCTATTAGATGCACATAGACCCTGAGAACCCCCTGTGAGCAGCCAGGGAGGACTACAAACATGGTCCAACACATAAGCTGCAGGGGAGCTGCAACCCCACCCAACAGCCTGAGGCCTGCCAACATGCACTGTCATCTATAGGAACACCAGTTGGATCCCAGGAATCTACAGGAACACATCACCATCACAACCCCTGACCTGAGTCCCCAATTGGGACAAAACAGGAAGGGGTGAGCTCTAGGAGACACACTGAAAACCTCCACACAAGGCCCCTTCCAGCCAGTGGAAAGTGTCAGATCACCAAGCAATATGACTGCTCCACCAAAGCGCCCCCTTTGGCTCCAAGCCCAGAAGACAACAGTAATAAACACCTAAGAACAACCAAATGGCTAAAGGTCAGAGAAAAAACAGAAACAACAGAAGTCAGGGAGATATGACTCCAACAAAACACAACCATGCTAGTACAGCAAGCCCTGATCACTTCACCATAGCTGAAACACATGAAAATGATGACAACTCTACAGTCTGGAAAGTGATAGAGTCCTTTCAAGAAGAACTTAAATCTATGAAGGAATTTAAAGAGTACACAATTTTACAAGCAAAAGCAACGGATAATACTATTAGATAGCTCCAAGCCAAAGTGGCTCAAATTGAACAGGAAAGAGACAAGGCAATGAAAGATTTAAAACAGATGAAAGATTTCCAGGCAAAGACAAGCAAATTGGAGCAGGAAATATACAAAATGAATAAAATCTTTCAAGACATGAAACTGGAAATGGAAGCAATAAAGAAAACAGTCAGAATTAAGAGTGAAAATGTAGAATCAAGGGAAGAGAACAGGAACTACAGACATGAGTATCAAAAATAGGATACAAGAGATGGAAGACAGAATCTCAGGCATGGAAGGTTCGATGGAAGAAATCAGTACAACATCCTAAGAAAATGAAAAAGCTTAAAAAAACCATCACCCAGCCGGGCGGTGGTGGCGCACGCCTTTAATCCCAGCACTTGGGAGGCAGAGGCAGGCGGATCTTTGTGAGTTCGAGGCCAGCCTGGTCTACAAAGTGAGTCCAGGACAGTCAGAGATATTCAGAGAAACCCTGTCTCGAAAAAAACCAAAAAAAAAAAAAAACCATCACCCATAACATCCAAGAAATCAAGGATTCAATGAAAAGGCGGAACCTGAGAATTATAGGCAAAGAGGAAAGAGAAGACTCCCGACTCCAAGGTCCAGGAAACATCTTCAACAAAATCATAGAAGAAAACTTCCCAAACCTAAAGAAAGAGATACCAATAAAATTCCAAGAGGCTTACAGAACACCAAACAGATTAGATCAGAAAAGAAACTCCTCTCACCACATAATAATTGAAACTCCAAATGTACAGAACAAAGAAAGAATATTAAAAGCCATAAGAGAAAAAGGTCAAGTAATATGTAATGGCGGACCCATCAGAATTACACCTGACTTCTACTCAGAAACTCTAAAAGCTAGAAGGGCCTGGACAGATGTCCTACAAGCCCTGAGAGAACATAAGTGCCCAGCCGGACTACTATACCCAGCAAAAGTCTCTATCAACATAGATGGAGAAAACAAGATATTCCATGACAAAATCAAATTTAAACAATATCTACCCCACAAATCCAGCCCTACAGAAGATCCTAGAAGGAAAATTCCAACCCAGAGAAGATAACTACACCCAAGAAAACAGAGGAAATGGAAAACTCCACGGCAACTAAACCAAAAGAAACATAGGACTACCACCTATACCAAAATAATGGGAAATAACAACCTCTGGTCACTAATATCCATAAACATCAATGGACTCAATTCCCCAATAAAAAGACACAGGCCTGCAGATTGGATCCATAAAAAAGACCCATCATTTTGCTGCTTACAAGAAACACATCTTACTAACAAAGATAGACACTATCTTAGAGTAAAGGGCTAGGAAAAGGATTTCCAAGCAAATGGACCCAGGAAGCAAGCTGGAGTAGCCATCCTAATATCAAACAAAATAGACTACCAACTGAAGTTAATAAAAAAAGACAGAGAAGGGCCTTACATACTCATTAAAGGAAATATTCATCAAGAGGACATCTCAATATTGAACATCTATGCCCCAAACACAAAGGCACCTACATTTGTAAAAGAAACTCTCCTAAAACTTAAATCACACATGGATCCCCACACCTTTGTAGTGGGAGACTTCAACACCCCACTCACAACAATGGACAGATCATCAAGGCAGAAATCAAACAGAGAAATAATGAGCCTAACAGAGCTCTTTAACCAAATGGACCTAACAGATATCTACAGAACATTTCACCCAAACACAAAAGAATACACCTTCTTCTCAGCACCACAAGGAACCTTCTCCAAAATCGACCACATAGTCGGACACAAAGATAGCCTCAACAGACACAACAAAATTGAAATAACCCCTTGTATCTTATCAGACCACCATGGAATAAAGCTGGACTTCAACAGCAAAAGAATCAACAGAAAGCCTACACACACATGGAAATTGAACAACACTACTAATGACTACTGGGTCAGGGAAGAAATAAAGAAGGAAATCAAAGACTTCTTAAAAAACCATGAAAATGACGGCACAACATACCCAAACCTATGGGACACAATGAAAGCTGTGCTATGAGGAAAGTTCATAGCACTAAGTGCCTTCAAAAAGAAAATTGTGACAGCTCATATTAGCTAATTAACAGCTAAACTGGATGAATTGGAAAAAAAAAGAAGCAAACACTCCCAAGAGGAGCAGAAGGCAGGAAATCATCAAACTTAGGGCTGAAATCAACAACTTAGAAACAAAAAGAACGATACAAAGAATCAATGAATCCAAGAGTTGGTTCTTCCAGAAAATCAACAAAATAGACAAACCCTTAGCCAAATTAACTAAAAGGCAGAGGGAAAAAAAACCCAAATCAACAAAATCAGAAATGAAAAGGGAGAAATAACAACAGACATTGAGGAAATCCAGAGAATATTCAGGTCCTACTTTAAAAATCTATACTCCACCAAATATGAAAACTTAAGCGAAATGGACAATATTCTTGATAGATTCCACCTACCAAAGGTAAATCAAGATCATATTAACAGATTAAACAGCCCTATAACCCCTAGGGAAATAGAAACAGTCATATATCTCCCAACAAAAAAAAGCCAGGACCAGATGGTTTCAGCACAGAATTCTATCAGACCTTCAAAGAAGAGCTAATACCAATACTCTTCAAACTCTTTCACAAAATAGAATCAGAAAGAACACTGTGAAACTCATTCTATGAGGCCACAGTTACCCTGATTCCTAAACCACACAAAGACCCAACAAAGAAAGAGAACTTCAGACCAATCTCCCTCATGAACATAGATGCAAAAATACTTAATAAAATTCTAGCAAACCGAATCCAAGAACACATCAAAAGTATCATACACCATGATCAAGTAGGCTTCATCCCAGGAATGCAGGGATGGTTCAGCATCTGAAAAACTATCAACGTAATTCACCACATAAAGAAGATGAAAGAAAAAAAAACACATGATAATCTTGCTATATGCAGAAAAAGCATTTGACAAAATCCAACACCCCTTCATGCTAAAAGTTCTGGAGAGAACGGGCATACAAGGACCATATCTGGAAATAATAAAGGCAATATACAGCAAGCCAGTCGCAAACATCAAAGTTAATGGAGAGAAACTTGAAACATTTCCTCTAAACTCAGGGACAAGACAAGGATACCCACTTTCCCCATATCTGTTCAATATAGTACTTGAAGTTCTTGCTAAAGCAATAAGACAACTAAAGGAGATTAAGGGGATACAAACTGGAAACGAAGAAGTCAAATTATCCCTATTTGCAGATGATATGATAGTATACATAAGCGACCCCAAAAATCCCACCAGAGAACTCTTACAGCTGATAAACACCTTCAGCAAGGTGGCAGCATACAAAATTAATTAAAAAAAAAATCAGAAGCCCTTCTTTATACAACAAAAAACTGGGCTGAGAAAGAAATTAGGGAAACAACTCCCTTCACAATAGCCACAAACAATATAAAATACCTGGGGGTAACTCTAACCAAGCAAGTAAAGGACCTGTACAACAAGCCCTTGAAGAAAGAAATTGAAGAGGCCATCAGAAGATGGAAAGATCTCCCATGCTCACGGATAGGTAAGATCAACATAGTAAAAATGGCCATCCTACCAAAAGCAATATATAGATTCAATGCAATTCCTATCAAAATACCAACACAATTCTTTATAGACCTGGAAAAAGCTATTCTTAATTTCATATGGAACAACAAAAAACCTAGAAGAGCTAAATCAATCCTGTATAATAAAAAAAACCATCTGGAGGTATCACCATCCCAGATTTCAAGCTGTACGACAGAGCAATAGTAATAAAAACAGCATGGTACTGGTATAGAAACAGACCAGTGGATCAACGGAATCGAATTGAAGATCCAGAAATAGACCCACACACTTTTGGGCACCTAAATTTTGACAAGGAAGGCAAAACTGAACAATGGAAAAAGGAGAGCATCTTTAAGAAATGGTGCTGGTCCAACTGGATGTCCATTTGTAAAAGATTGAAAATAGACCCATACTTATCACCTTGTACAAAACTTAAGTCCAAGTGGATCAAAGACCTTAACATAAACCCGGTCACACTAAATCTACTAGAAGAGAAAGTGGGAAAACCCCTCGAAATCATTGTCACAGGTGACAACTTCCTGAACAGAACACCAACAGCTCAGGACCTGAGACCAACAATCAATAAATGGGACCTCATGAAACTCAAAAGCTTCTGTAAGGCAAAAGACACTGTCATTCGAACAAAACGGCAGCCTACAGATTGGGAAAAATCTTCACCAACCCCACATCTGACAGGGGGCTAATATCCAAAATTTACAAAGAACTCAAGAAATTAAATGCCAAGAAACCAAATAATCCAATTAAAAAATGGGGGAAGAGCTAAACAGAGAATTCACAAAGGAGGAATTCCTAAAGGCTGAGAGACACTTGAAGAAATGCTCAGCATCCTTAATCATCAGAGAAATGCAACTCAAGACGACTCTGAGATTCCTTCTCACACCTGTCAGAATGGCTAAGATCAAAAGCTCAAATGACAGCACATTCTGGAGAGGGTGTGGAGAAAGGGGAACCCTCCTCCACTGCTGGTGGGAGTGCAGGCTTGTGCAACCACTATGGAGGTCAGTCTGGCGATATCTTAGAAAACTTGGAATAGCTCTGCCTCAAGACCCAGCCATACCACTTCTGGGTATACATCCAAATGATTCCTCACTGAATCACAAGGAAGAATCCTCATCTATGTTCATAGCAGCCTTATTTGTAATAGCTATAAACTGGAAACAACCCAGATGTCCCTCAACTGAAGAATGGATTAAAAAACTATGGTACATCTACACAATGGAATACTACGCAGCTATCAGAAACAAGGAAATTATGCAATTTGCAGCCAAATGGATGGAGCTAGAAAAGCTCATCCTGAGTGAGCTAACCCAGTCTCAGAAGGATGCACATGGCATCTATTCACTTATAGTTGGATTTTAGCTATATAGTACAGGATAACTATACTACAAACAATGCACCAAAGGGAACATGGACATAGACTTTTTCATCCTGTCAATGAGACACTTTGTCCTAGTGGTGCTGCCCTTGTAGGCCCCCAGTGTATGAGGAGGCTCTTGGCCCTCATATAACTGCTGAACTGGAGTGGGGGACTGTTATGTAGGGATACACCACTCCAGAGGAGTGGGATGGAAGGGTTAGGGGGGAGAGGGTGGGAGGGTGGGACGGGGAAGTGTCGAAAGAGGACACTATGATGGAGATGTAACCTGAAGCAATAAATAAATAAATTAGAAAAAGAGAGAACTGGGTGCTCTTCCAGAGACCTGGACTCAATTTTCAGCACCCACATGACCATTAGCAACTTAACTCCAGTTCCAGGGCATGTGGTGCCTTCTTCTGGCTTCTGTAGGCACTGCATCCCATGGTACATGGATATACATGCAAGAAAAACACTCATAAAATAATTTTTTTAAATAAAAAAGAGAAGTTCAAGAAAATAGAGGTAGACAAAACCACCCCCAATTCATGCCCAAAGATCCTTTCTGGCTAAAATGGACATAAAATGCATGAAGCCTCCCCAGAAAGGGAAACATAGATCATGCCCTGACTCACAGTTGATAGGGTAAAAAAGATGAACTATTTAGGAAAAGCATGAGTTTTTTTACTAAAACACAAGTGTACCTGACTCGCAGGCTACAGTGTGATAGTTGATGATGTACAATGATCAAATCAGGGTATTTACATGTCTGTCACCTCAAACATCTGCCGTCTCTGTGTTAGAAGCAGAAATAGTCTCTTCTGGCTGTCTTGAAACAGACAATGAATAGCATGCATTTTTTTTTCTTGGCACAGAAACCAGATGGAAATGGCTCCCACTGAGCTTTAAGGGTGGTAAACAGTATGTCTTTGTAAACTAACCCCAGCCGGCATAGCAAGTCAAAGGAAGATTTTTTTTTTTTTTAATCTGGTGTCTCTTGAGTTTGACTGGGACAGTTTAGACCTAGTTCATAGATGCAGCCTTGCATAATCTGTGAGTCGAGCTCCCTCCCCCTCACTAAGAACCACCTGCCTCTGAACACAGTGCTGAGGCTGGTAACCACAGGCCTGCTCTGGAAGAACTTTGGAGGCTGAGCTGTGTGACCACTGTGTGCTCTGTCATAGCAATAGCTCAGGCTAGTATGCTGCAGGCGGGCACCATCCACCTTGTCAAGTGCTTCAGGAGTTCACTTTGTTCTTCCAACCAGCCTACGGAGTCAGGCTCATGATGAAGCACTGCTGGGATTTGAGTGTGGAATACCCTCCACAGGTTTGTGTGCTTGAACACTTGTTCCCCAACCAGGGAGGATATGAGACCTTTGAGACACAGTGAACATTGTTTGCTAGGGGTGGCCTTTAAAGGTTACAACCCTCTGGCTCCAGGCTGGCTCTCCCTGGTCTGGTTGCCATGCCTCCACCATCATGATGTACTAAGGCCCCTGAAAACCATGAGCCCAAAGAAATTGTTTTCCTTATGTTGTTTTAAAAACTCATGGAATCTTAAAGCTCAAAGAGGTTGAGCAGTCCTAAGGTGATACAGCCAGGAATTGGCAGAGCTGAGACTTGAACTGCAAATGTCCACATCCAGGACACCCAGTCCATGCCCAGCGTTCCACAGTCCTTTGTTCACAGCTATTTGACTGTTTCTCCTGCTCTTCCCCCAGTACCTAGTGAACCCTCTGGGCACAGGGGCCTGCATCATTCAGTACTGGGTCCTTGTATCTGGCCTGGCTCCGTTTGTCATACACACCAAGGAGAGAGCAAATTACAAACTCCCCAAATGCCCGTAGACTACTGTGAAGCATGCCAGCCAGTGATGTGTTCCATGCCACTGGGAACTGAGAAGGACAGGGAAGAAAGGTCTGTCAGAAGGGGAGCATGCTGTTCCTGTCACTGCCTATCGGACCCCTCTCCTCAGTGCTTCCCTCTTATCATAAAAGCCATAGACTTGCACCAGTGTGTGTTACCACTCTAGCCTCTCTCCACACCCTTCTCACTCATCCCAGGAGGCAAAGGTGACCTGCCAGTGAGGAAGTGGGAGATGCCTTGCTGGACACCTCCCCCTCACCATTTCTGGCATTTTTCTGCAAATGCCTAACCTCTTGCCTGCTGTTTTCCAGGCTAGCATCTGGCCCTTGAGTTGGGGGCTTGTCCAATCACCATTTCCTAAGCTGTTGGTAAGTCCATGTCAGAGCCAAGTAAGCCCTCTAGGATGAAGGTCTAAAGCTGGACTCTGCATTGTCTCTAAAGCTGGGCTCTCTGCAGTGTCTTTAAAGCTGGGCTCTCTGTGGTGATAGCACATGATACTCCCCTGCATCTGTCAGACCTGGTCTTTCTCTGCATTTCAGTCACACTCAGAGACACAGACCATTCCTCCACACTCACCCCCATTAGCCATGGACACATCCACTGTCACCGTCACATTTCCAGTAGACAAACCCCAAGGCCAAGGGAGGCTGGAAAGTCCTGGGTCAGTAGGTCAGATTCCTTAGGACATGTGCCAAGCTCTCCATCATTGACCTGGTGCTGCTTATGAACAAGGTCAGCCAGCTGAGAGGCACCACAACAACCCAGGAAGAAGCCAGAGAGGTACTTCCAGGGCAAAGTTCAGAGTTAAAACCTAAGTCCAGCTGCCCTGTATACTCAGTGAGTGATCAAACCTACATCTCCCTTCGCCCAGGGCTGAGGGCCAGTGACCACAACACAGAAGGAGTGTTGTCAGTAATGAGCAGAGTGTGGAAGGGACAGGAGGCCACTGCAGGGAACCCAGCCACCTTGGGCTTCCATCAGCCTGAAGCCCTCCAAACTGTCTTGCAACACATCTTTCCATAGTTGTTCTTCTGAGGCAGAAGTCATTTACATGGAGATATCTCTCAGGGTGCCATCCCAGCTGCCAGGACAACCTCAGGCCTCCAAGGCTCACTCTGCCCCAAATCCTTACTGTGTGTTGCCTGAAGGGGGAAGGAACTGGGCATTGCCTTGGATCAGCCCATATCCAACACCATCTCTAAGGGGGCAGATGAAGAGGAGGCCTCGTCCACTATCCTCAGCCCCAGTGATTCTCAGCTATCTAAAGTCCTGCTTGGAAGAATCTAAAAATAGTCTTGTGACAGAAATCCAATAATGGGATGTCAGGCTCTTTGTCAGCTCCCATTGTGCAAGTTGAAGGAGCTTATATCAAGCCTGCATTGTGCTTGATACACAGACATATTTAATAACATTTTTAATAACCTTCATAATAATAAATATTTTTGCTGTTTAAATTTGACTTGAGCCACATTGTCCTCCAACTACTCAGACAAGATGGCTGTCATTACTCTTCACAGGAACCTGGCTCCCATCTCCTGTCTCAGGAAGCCAAATGGAGCCATGTTCTGCCTCCTACCTGTAGAGGAGACAAGATGGGGGTGGGGGAGCCGCATGAACCACCTAGCCAAAGCAACTAGAAATCTTGCAAAGTGTCTAAGGTGACCGCAAGTGCACAGCTCTACTGCCTACTGCTAACCCTGGGGACCTTTGCCTACTGCAAGTATCTACACATGCAGATGTTCGTGTGTCATGGTGATCTTAGGGTTTTAACCCATAGCCCTCACACAGGTGACATAGGATAAGTAAGAAAGAAAGAGAGGGGAAAGGTGCACTAAAAGAGAAGTGAGACTAGACATGGTAGGCACACCTTAACCCCAGCACTCCACTCAGGAGGCAGAAGTTGGTTGGATCTCTGTGAGTTCAAGGCCAGCCTGGTCTACATAGTGATTTCCAAACTAGTCAGGGTTATATAATGAGACCCGAGTCTAAAATAAAAACAAAAACAAAAAGTGTATGAGCACGGGGGTTGGGGTAGTTATGTTCCTCTTGGGCTAAATTCCAAAAGAAATCTGTACCTTGCTTTCTCTTGAGAGGAACATCTCTGAGTATAAAGATGGGAAGGGACAAGTTGGTAACCCTCACGGGATGAGTGTTTCCTGAGCACCATGTGGTCCTGGTGGTTACCAGAGTCCAGAACCTGAAGATCAGGGTTCTTCAAGTTTCTAGCATAGTGGACCCTGGTCAGCCTTCCCAATCCTCCATGTGGTTGTTCTGATTTCTACCTTGCAGGTGATGGTGAGGGACAGACAAGCTGAAAAACTTGCCTCCTGTCACTCATCTTTCCTGCTGGGCTCCTCTCCTCTGAGCAACTTTTGTCAGCATTTTCAACCACACAACTGTCCTTCTGGTCTAGAGCTATGCTTCCCATCCACCAGCTCACTCAGGATATTAGCACCTCTGTTTAACACCTGAGAACTGCTCTGAAAACCATCCGTTCTCTATGAAAACACCATCCCAAGAGGAGCTTTGTGGCACATACTTTGAATCCAAGACTGATAATGCTCCTGCATATGTATCTAATAAGATGAAACAATTCTTTACATATTATAATATAAAACATGTTACTGGTATACCACACAATCCTACAGGACAAGCAATTGTAGAAAGAGCTAATCGTACCTTAAAAGAGATGCTTTTTAAACAAAAGGGGGAATTAAAGAATCCCAGGGATAGATTACACAATGCATTGCTAACTTTGAATTTCCTAAATGTTGGTGAAAAGGGTACCACTGCAGCTGAGAGACATTGGGTTATACAAAAAACGGAGGAATTAAATCAACCAATATATTATAAGGATATGTTAACTTTAGAGTGGAAACCCACAGTGGTTTTAAGATGGGGACGTGGTTATGCCTATGTGTCTACAGAGAATGAAAAAATATGGTTACCAACAAAACTTATAAAGATTAGATCTGACCAGGGAGAACCTCCCATTAGCTGAAATATGAATGTCTTCGCATGGTAAGAATATTTTATTAAGTTTATGGTGTTCATGATATTCCAATCTTTTATCCAGGATGGACAGAGTTTATGCCTTAAAATGGACTTACAAAGTTGTTCTATGCCTTCCATTTGCTCAAATTTAGAGCAAAAATTTATTTTCAGAGCCAAGAACTAAATGACAATAACAACAAGACAAATGGGCCAGAAGATTCAACCTAACATACTGCTTCAATCACTGTTTTCTTAAAAACTTTGCATGCAAATCATTTTTAAAAGCGCTAGTCCAAAAAATGATCGATCTTACAGAGACTGGACAATAAAAGCTATAGGTAACTTTCCCGAGAATTGGCCAATATCTCAATTTTTGAAGGGTACCCGAAAATATTTACACTCCATTCCCAAAAGATGGGTTGGAAGCTTTTTGTTACGTTATGTGTTGTGATTGTTTGTTGTCGTCTGGAATGAATGGATATATGTTATGTGCTGTGAATTGGATTTGAGGATTTTCTTTTTTCCCTCATTCTATTTTTTTGTCTCTTTTATTATTAAAAGCTTAAGATTATTTTGTTATATTGGTAGAAATTTAAGATTCTGTTTATTGATACAAGTTTAAAAATGTTTTGTATGTAATAGAAAGTTTATTGATAAGAATTTAAAATGTTTTGATTGCTTTAATGTCTTTTGTCAAAAGATGTAAATACAACTATGTATTGTGAGAAGTTTAAGGTTATTTTAACACTTGCTTTAATGTATATTGATAAAAATTTAAAGTTAGTTTATGTATTATACATAGACAATTTATTTACATTGTATATGTAGATATTATGTAGATTTATTTTTTATTTTACTAGAAGGGGAATATGTAGGGGTTAGATAAATTAGATTTAGAAAATATATAGGAGTTTCTGATACTGTCTCTTAATTCGGGGCCTGAAGAGCATTATCAGCATGAAGTCAGCAAAAACAGGAAAGACTCAATAGACTGAAAAACAAGTATGAAGTCAGCAAAAACAGGAAAGACTCAATAGACTGAAAAACAAGTATGAAGTCAGGAAAACAGGAAAGACTCAATAGAATTGAAGAAACAAAGTATCTGGCCTGACATTGTTTTCAGCTGCTAAGTGGGCGGAGCCCAAATTAAGCTGAAACAGAGTTCCTCCTATTTGAGGACAGTGCGTGGAGCCCAGAAGAGAAGAGGCCCCTGATGCTAGAGAGCTCCAAGAGTCCTGCTGAAAAAACGGCTGGCCATTGATGGCCAGCTCTCTCCCTGAAGCAGAAAGAAGCTGGTGAGCAAAGAAAGCCTGAGCAAGACACCAAAAGGCCAAGGACTGGACCCTGTGGCTCAGCTTTTGCCTAGAGGGGTTTGATCTGTCCAAACAGATCTAAAGGAAACGGTGCCTGGCTTTAAGGACTGAGGCAGAGCAGCTTACTTCAAAAGAAGTAAGTTGGCCTGCAGACGGCTGGGGTCTCCCACAGAGAAGAAAGCATGGAGCCTATTTAAGGTGAGACTGCAATAACCAACTACCCTGACGAACCTGCATTTGAGAGATCCAGAAGAAGGACTGCTAAGTGTGTTAAAGAATCTACAACAAAGACTGTGTTCCTGACGACTGAGGACCTGCCCCAGAGACTGTATCATTCTAAAAGGTTATGAAAATAGTTGTTATAATTATCAATAGGTTTAGTGGATAGGTTAAAGGGGTTGTAGGATTTTATAGGATTAATAGTTAAGAAATTGTTGGTGTTTGTTATAAGTGAATTTAGTAATAAATAAATAAGTGTTAAATAATAATTTAAAAGTTTGGTTACAGTATTTAATGTGACTTTTCAAACTGACGACTTCACTTGGTGCTGACATGTCACTAGTTTGATTTTGAATGTAATTTGAGATTTGCTTGGCATCTTCTTGTTAAAAGTAATATGTTCTGTTCCAGCACTGTAAGTAGAATCCTCCATGTAAACAAGAGTGGAAAATGTACTGATAGCTACACATAGGGTTGAGCAGTGTGAAACTGCTTGTGTTGTTCCTCTGGTTTTGTCATAGAAGTGGCAATTTCACATGGCTTAGCCTAACAGAGCAACTCGCCATTTAGACACTCCAGGAACTTCCCCCAAAACACTGAATAAAGTCAAGATTCCCCCGGAGGCTCAAGAAGCCTCTCAGGTCAGCCTGCAGTCTCCTCGATCTCATTTACCCTGGTCCCTGCGTGGTGGCTTATTCTATTTATTTTTCATTTCTTTTATCATTTCTGTTCCAGTGTTGGGATTGTTGCGCTTGCTGGATTTTTGCCTGAAATTCTGTCTCTGTCCTGTCTTCATACCTTTCCTTCCCATCCCATCCTTCCATAGAGCCTTTCATTTCCACTTCATGTTAGCATCTCCAACTGTCTTGACACCTACAATTTTAAGCAAGTCTGGGCTTTTCTCTCTGGCATCAACCCTGTCTGAAACTATCTAAAGATTGGGTATTTGATGGTGTTTCTGTTCCCCACAACACATACAGACACCCCAGCAGAGCTCCAGCTTTGTCTCTACTAATTGTTTTTGTGATGGATATTGGCTCCATAGTTCTTAAAACCATCTAGGAGTTGAGGGGGTACACCTATGGAGGTGCTCATGAGGGCATTGCCAGGGAGGATAAACTGAGCAGAGAGGACCTACCCTGAATGTGGGTAGTACCATCGTGTGGCCTGGGTCCCAAATGGAATAAAAGGATGGAAGGAGAAGCCAGTCAAGATCTTACCTTCCCTTTCTCTGTTTCCTGGTTGTTTCTCTTCCTATACAAACACACACACACACACACACACACACACACACACAATTCAATGGGTATATTTAGTATTGCTTGGATGTATATGGTTTTAGGAATCACCACTTGCCACTGTGTTGCAGAATATTTGATCCCATTGTGAACCCCAAGACTGTGAATTGAAAAACCTTTTCCTAATTGTGCGATGGCTCAGCCTTTAATCCTAGAGCTTTCTGTTTACTTGTGATGTGGATCTGCCCTTGCACACACCTTTAATTCAAGAGGGTTTCTGTACATAGGATTAAAAAAAAGCCAGGCGTGGTGGCGCACACCTTTAATCCCAGCACTTGGGAGCCAGAGGCAGGCGGGATCTCTGTGAGTTTGAGGCCAGCCTGGTCTACAAAGTGAGTCCAGGACAGCCACGGCTTGGTTACACAGAGAAACCCTGTCTCGAAAAAAACCAAAAAAAAAAAAAAAAAAAAAAAAAGCTAACCCTAGGTCAAGAGGAGGAGCAAGAAACCAGCTGACAGGAATTAAACGGAAAGAAGGGATGTTGAGCTGAGGGTATTTAGGACAATGTGGAGAAGGAGAAGCATTTTAGCTCTGGGCTTTTTCCTCTAGGGTTTCAGCTGAATAGGAAGGTCAGCTGGGTGCTTTCTCTGCCTCTCTGAGCTAGCAGGGTTTCACCCCAGCATCTGACTTCTGAGTCATCACTGGTAAAATCAAATAATGGGAAATTTCAGATTTTAAAAACAACAGTATTGTATAAACAATTGGGGGCTCATGCCTTTGGAAAAGGAATTCACTCTTTCCTAGCATTCAGTAATTGCCTATAGCTCTTCATCAGGAATAGG
>CAJQZJ010034048.1:1052858-1082548 GCA_907164525.1 Lophiomys imhausi
AATGTACCACACTTTCAACAACGAGCCAAAATAAACCCTTTAACTTGTTTGTCAGGCATTTTCACATAGCAGAAAGAAATATACTGAATATACGTATGTCTTCTGTCTGATTTCAAAACTGTTTTTCCTTCGTCTTTCATTTTTAAGTGTCTAATAAAGATACGGATGGGAGTGGGTATCATAGAGATTACTCCGAATGGGATTTTCTGAGCTCTTTAAGCCATACATTTAGAATTTGGGGAAATAGCCACACTCCTTCAGGATCCACTCTCCCGTAGTTCAGGATGCGAATGTTCCTGTATTTCTGTGCATTTCCCCTGTGGTTGGGCAAATTTTCTTCACTTGCTCTTGTGCTGACAGATTCTGTCCCCCTGCCATCAGCTCTGAGCTCATCCTGGGACTGTGATTATAATTTTCAGTTCCTCAGTTTCCTTTTTTTAATTCTGTAGAACCAGTTCTTAGCTGAGGCTTTTTTTCTTTCTCCATTTGTTTCAGGAGACTTTGTCATTCCAGACTGAACCATATATTTTTTTTATAAGTTCTGCTTTAACCTATCAAATAAGAGTGTAATCCTACTTCCCTAAAGCCTGGCACATAGTGGCTTCCTGCCTCATGTTTGTTCAAGAGAAAGATGGTCCAGGAGTGGAGAGGTGGCTCAGTCGGTAAAGTGTTTTTGGCACAAGCATGAGGACCCAAGTTCAATTCCCGCCACCTATATAAAAATATCAAGTTTGGTGGCACATGCTTATAATTCCAGCTGTGGAGGAAAGGTAACAGGTATCCCATAGAGCTTACTGGCTAGCTCAGGTTAGTGAGAGTCTTGGTGTCAAAAAACAAGCTCCTGCGGAATGACACCTGTTTGACCTCTGACCTCCACACACAGGCACATGCACCCACAAATATATTAACATACATACATACACGATGATCCACATGGTTTGTGAGCAAGCCCCTGTCCAGCAAGAGAGAAGACACTGTGTTCTCTGTCCCTTCCCCACTGGCTGGCACAGCAGCTTGCTGCTGCACTGATATGCGACTGCACACATCCTGGCTAGAAGAAAGTCCAGTCAATTAGACTTCGAGCCCATAGAGTGTGTGGACGAAACAGGCAGGAAATTGTCAGCAATGAAGAGGAGGGAGGAGGAGGGGATGAGGAATTTGTCAGGGGCAATGACGTGGATCCAGTTAGGCCTCCCGTGAAATTACCATATGTGATAATTGTACGTGCAGCAGGAATGGTTGGCTGCCGCTCATTTACATTTGATTATTATATTTGCAGGTTTTAATTGCATTTGAATATTTCTGTTGCTAGTGCTGTCAAGCTCATATTAGCTGTCAGCCATTCTTGGTGCTGTTTCTGCTGAGGAAATGCAGGTGTCCTGCTGGGGCTCCATTTCCTACTGAGGACAGAGGTACTGGATCTGCTTGGTGCCTTGGTTCTGGGAACTGTCCCGGGTGCTGATTCAGAAATGCCAGCTCAGAATTTCGCCCCTCGTTCCTCATTCATGTCTTTACAGCTATGTGATTTCAAGCAAGATACTAAGCCTCTCTGGTCCTCAATATCACACATTGCAGAGCCATTGAGTAGAGCTAAAAGCCTCAATGGTTGAACAGCCAGACATGAGACAAGGCTTAGCCATCAGGGACTGTTATTTCTCTCATATTTCTCTCTGTCTTCTATGTTCACTGACATGGTGAAGGGCCTCTTTGCCCACAAGAGAGCACCAGCCTCATTGTTTCCTTCCTCCATTCACCAGTTGACCCTCATACATCCATCCTATCAGGTGCCTGTCTGTGGCATACTCATGGGTCTTGCCTAGCTCTCCATATCCTGCAGGACCATTTCCAAGCCTCAGAATTTGGCAAACAAAGCCTCACAGAGAGGGCCACGCTGCTGTGGTTGGAATGGCTGGCTTATGCTCAGTGTTCAAAGCGCTGAGGGCAGATGTCCTCACCACTAGCATGTCCAGAATGTTAAAAACAGATGCATTGACTGAGTTACCTCCTTTGCTGGGCAGCACAGTTCCTGAATAGTCAACACAGTCACAGAAAAGCCCAGACCCTGGCCTGGGCTCTCCAGAACCCTTCAACTTCACCCATGACAACACAAGGCCTAGGTTCCCGAAGCTCCACTCTGCCTCCCTCCTTCGCAGTTCTGACCATGCGTGTTGACACCCTTGGTGTTCCCCAGTTAAGTACCCCCTTCACATTTTCACTGTTTCATAGAAACTGTCTTTTAACACACGCTCCTTTTTCACATTTGTCTCTTGGCCTTTGACACATTAGGACCTCTACTCCCAAACATAGGTTTCCTTCCCTTTCCTTCTGGAACTCAGCAGCCCAGAAAGCCTCAGCTCCCACAATCAAAGAAGCCCATGATCTCGTGGAACAATCAAGGGCTGATCTGGGCCTTTTTGCCTCTCTATTAGTGATGATCTTGCTTTGCTGCCATCTGTTCAGGAGGCTACTTCTTACACCAGCTTCATGATCCTTCTGGCCACATCTCAATCATTGTGGTGCCCAGCCAGGATCTGGTGCCTGCTGGGAGGTTAGCACATTTCTGTTTAATGGTGAAAATGTCATCATAACCAGTGCCAGGAGCCTGGTGGATATTTGGTAATGGTGGTGTGGATTTTCATTGTTGGGGAAAGTCAGAGGCACTTGGAAGCCCCCCCCTCCAGTTGCAGTAAGCTTTTCGGGAAGCCATGAGTCTTAGTGTAAATAGCTCCCTGTACAGGGTTGTGTATGTGCACATGTGCTTATGTGTGTGTGCTGGTCAAATCATCAATATAATGAAATGCCGGACTCTGTTACTTATGATGAAAAGACAGTACACTGAGTTTACCATTTAGAGAGTCAGAGCTCATGTTGGTGGCCCACTGGCTGGACCTCTGGCAAGAGTTTGAGGATGGCACCCCCACTTTGTTCTGGGATGCTGTAGGAGCTAAACATAGTGTCTTAATAGAAGCAGAGAGAGCTGATTGGGTAGCATCAGGTTTTTTGTTTTACAACCCTCTCTACAGAGAACTAACAAAAGGGTCAGGTGACTGACACCTTTTAACCCCAATGACCTGGGAATCTCCCAGAAGACTCTACCTTCCAAGGGCCAGAAGCTCCCAACAGTACCCCCTGAGGATCAAGCCTACAGTCATCTTAGAACCTGGAAGACATGAAGCATTTGCAAGGAAAGTAGAGCCCATGTTTGCACATAGTGCCCACTGAAAGATGAATGTCATGTGAATCAGACATGATTGGAGAGCTGATCCCTGCCATGACTCCTGGTTTGCACACTCAGATTCCTCTGGGTGCCACTACTGTGACCCATCACCAAAGTTATTCAGTACAGTTTCCTGGCTTCCAGGAACAGATCTGATACTCCAAGCTTTATGCTTGCAACCCTTTCTGTTATAACCCATGAGGCTTTCTGAGAAGTGTCATTGAGGAATGGCCTGGAATGGAAAGGAAGAAAGATGGCACACAGACCTTAGGGGGCAGGGAGCACATTGAAGGTAGGCACAGTAATCCTCATTGTCCTGGGGCAGATGTATGTTTGCTGGTCTTGAGAAGTAGATGGGGTAAGCCTGGAAGGGATGGAGTAGAGAAAAGTCTGGAGAGAACAAAGCAAAATCATGGTGGAGATAGGATGGGCCACTGCAGGAACCTGGCTTAGATGGACCTACTTAGAGAAGTTTGAGAGAGGGACCAGGGTGACCAGGCTAAGTCTTTATAGGAGCCCTGCATCCTCACTGGGAATGACTTGTTGGGACTGAGGAAGAGGGAGATGATCAGACAAAGGCCTACTACACTTGTCAGGAGAGAGATGGTGACAGCTGAGATGAGACTGGAGCTGGGGAAGTGAGAAGGCTGATCTCAGGGGATTTCTAAGACCTTCTTATGGAGAGGTGTGATCTGTGAAAGAGAGTGGATATCAGAATTGCCCCCGTAGAGAAGAACAGAGTCGCTCCATTGAGCCAGGTATTTATGAGACCAGTGGAGTGAGGGAGGTTGAGGGTCGAGCTGTACACATGGTGAACTGAAGACGTGGAGGCACCAGATGGGACTCCTTAAGCCTCAACAGCCCTAGAGGCTCATGCACAGGAACACACCCAAGGACATATGCTGAGAACTGTACACATGCAGCTCTGATCCTGCCATGGTAATACATCCATCCCTTGTTCTCTCTGTCAGTAGACATGAGCTATTATCACTCCCATACACTGAGGAAAGAGACTCAGGATGGTTACGTCACATTTGCCCATGATTGCATAGCCAGTATCTGATAAAGCTAGAACTGTACCCCAGGTAGCTCAGAGTCATTTGGTAACAGACTTTGTACAGAGGAGCTGGGATGGGTGCTCACAAAGTAGTCACCGCCCACACTATTACTCACTGTTGTTTAGATGAGGTGTAAGCTACTTAAAGATTGAGAGTGAATGAATGGTGTGATATGACACAGAAAGCTCTCCCTGCTGTGCTGAGAAGGGTCTGCAGGAGCAAGGAGACCAGCAAAGGCTGCAATGGTGATGTAGGTCAATGACTGTGGCTGAGAGGGGACTCATTGCCACCACACTCAAGACAGGGTTCCATCATACATATTGTGATGATAAGTTGTGTCAACATGACACACTGATGTGGATGGAGAATCATCCAGAAGGGGGGATCTCAATGAGGTATTGCTTAGATCAGGTAGGCTTCTAGCCATGTATATATAGGAGATCATCTTGATTAGACTTACTGAGGTGGAAGACCCCACCACCTGTGGGCAGCACCATTCCTTCAGAAGGAGATTTTGAATTGTGTGAGAATGTGTAGATTCATTTATTGTTCTGTGCTTTTGGCTGTAGATGTGATGTGACTGGCTGTTTCCAGTTACTTTCACCATGAATTATCCACTGTGATGGGCTGTAAACTTAAACTGTTGGTCAAATAAATCCTTCGTCTCCTAAGCTGTTTTTGGCAGGGTGTTCTACCACAGCAAGAGGAAACTACACTAAGACATACACTCACCACTCATTCACAGGGTGCCTGCTCTATGCTGCTCCAAAGATCCAGAGGTGATGACACACTCAATTCCTGTCCTCACATGAGGACACTGAATGCCACTCAGCCTCAGAGGGTGGTATGCTGAGGGATAAAAGTGAGAGGGAGTGGTGAGGGAATGTACAGACAGAGACAGACAGACAGACAGAGCAGCTAAGCTCTTCTTGCATGAATGTTTATAGTATGGTGGTGGTATGCATCAGCTCAAAGAATATAGCTGGTGACATGGTGGGGGTGCCCCTGGCAGAGCCATGGAAGGGATCCCTTTTCATATATCAAATTTCTTCTGGCTCCATGGCCTCCCTTCAACCAATCACTAGTCCTGGGTGCCTGAATTTGGAGTCTCTTTCTATATTTTATGATGGAACTTCCTGTCAATTACATTGTATACTAGGCTAAGAGAGCCAGCACCCAGCTTCAAAGACTTGAGATGAAGGGTTTGCCAATTCTACATGGCTCTCAGAAGCCACCAAGCACAGTGTAGGTCCTGGGAAGGTCACATCTTCTCTTTGAGCTTTATGTCTGCAACTTCACTACAGAAGTAAGCTGTGAGATCAAAAATGATCTCCAGAGCCCATGTCCTACAGTCTCCTTCCCTGGTACAGAGTGACGGGGAACCAGAGTAACTCTACGTGCATGGTGGCGGTGGCACACAGGAGACTGTCATATCTTTTGCGTGTTATGTATTCTGAAAGTCTTACTCTGTTCAAAAACACTCAATAACATAGAAACCACTCAAGAAGAGATTGTTTGTGGTGTAAAAAGGCTTCTCAGTATTCTATTCACAGAAGCCTCAAATTACTAACACCTCAACCACTCAACACTAGATAATCAACTTGCGGGGAGTTCAGAAAGCCAAACAGTATACAGCATTAAAACAGAAAAACCTTTTCATATCCAGGAATATAACTGTGATGTTGATATTCTCAAGACATTATGGTAAATGTAAGAAGCCAAGCGTAGACAAATACAGATTCTCTGTGTTCCAGAATGCTGTCCTCTGGTCACAACAGCCATTGGTGTCTTAATTAGAGTAGTTGTGACTTCTTACAAGAGACTCAGAAAGGCCATCTCTGTTGACTTTCCCTCATAGAAGGAAAGGTTAAGGAGGTCATTAGACTTTACCTGAGTCCCCAGTCCCTCTTTTTGTACCCCCTCTTCCAAGTTCCACACAAGTGGTCTTCAGAGCAATGGTACATAGGAGACAGAGGGTTAACTGGAGTGGACATCTTTATGGCTTTTAGAAAATCAGTGTCCATGCTGGGGTGGGACTCCTCAGAAATGCAACTGTTTAAGGGTCACCCATAGTCTTGTAGGTAACCCCTACCCATCCTTTAAGTACCCAATAAACTCACTGATTCATCAAGTTAGATGAGTCTATCTAGATAGTGTCCTATCTTGGGTGAATAAAAATTTGTTCACATCTCCCTACAAAACGTTAATGCAAGTTAATGACTATCTATATAAAGATTAAAAAGCAGCCACACTAATACCTTATGGTAGAGACTGGAATATCAGTGGCCCAATAGTCCACTTCCTTCTTGGGTGTTTTTTTTTTACAGACACTCACATGCGTAAGACTTTGTAGAGGCATGCAGCTAACATTAATTCACTGTGATGAATATATATTGCTTCAGTTACAAGTCCATTAAAAGTTATGAGGTCATCTCAATTAAGAAGGATTTCAGATGGTCATTATGGTCTTGAACTACACTAGAGCCTTGGAAATGCAAGCCATTCTCCTTGCATGTAGAGTAACTCTCATCAGTGTCTTCACCACAGGGACAAATGACAAGCAAGTTACATACCAGCCCTGTCCCACCCTGAGTCTTAAAAGGGAGGCAAAGTTAATTTGTTCCGTGCAGTTAGAGGCCTGCGCTCTTTCCCCATGCATCTACTCTGTGCTGGTCATTGGATCAGAGCTGGTCTGGTCTGCCTTTGGGCTGTGATGTTTGGGAGGGTGTCTGAGTTCACTCACTATAGAATTCTTGATGTCTAGCCCAGTGCCTAGTGTGCAGAAGGTCCTCATTATAGATATTTACATATACAAATACTTTTATTTGTTTTATATTGTTCAGAAAAAAAGGGTATTGCCATGGCATTTTCATTCACGCATACAATGAGGTTGGATCATTTCAACCCTCCTCTACCCCCCATGCTACTCTTATACAACACTACCCCTTATACTTTTGGAATGATTAGAACTGATGGTCAGCTTGACTCTCAGAGGGACCTGTAAGTGATTGTTTAGATTAAAGTTAACCTCTCAGAACATCTTTGAGAGATGGTCTTGATTATGCTAATAGATGCTGGAAGACTCATCTTAATTGTGGGTGGAACCATTCCCTAGGCTGAATAACCCCTACTGCATGAAACAGAGTTGGCAAGCTGAGCACTAGCATTAAGCATTGATTCACTACTTTCTTGTCCTGACTGAGGATGGGAAGGGACCAATTCATTCAAGTCCCAGTTGCTGTGCTTCCCTGACATGATGGATGGACTGTACCCTGGAACCATGGGAAAAAAAATCCTTTCACCCTTAAGTCACTTGAGCGAAACCTTCAGCCTCTCTAAACACCTCCAGGCTCGGAGGACTGAGCTGACTCTGAACCTCTGAGGTGTGGTGACTTGACAGGACTCTTACTGAGGAGGTGACAGCTCAGCTCTAAAACTGATGTCCATTTCATCCAGCAGTCATATCAACTTTACGGAAATAGACATAGGCATTCTCCTCTTTACCATGCTGGAAGCGGGTAGGTTTCCACAGCCTGGGTGTGTGACACTGTCTGCAGCATCTTCGGTGTGCTGAAGAAGTACCCCACAAGTAAACATGAAAGGGCTTCAGTGATTCACCTGAGCTAAGAAGGCAAATAGTTGGCTTCCATCAACTAAGGTTAGAGGGAATCCGTGCCACCCAGCCCAGCAGGCAGAATACTGTTGCATGGAAGACTGGAACATTATTTGAACCATGTGGAGAAATACAGTATTAGTTCAAGCTGCGTCCCTTAAAAACTGGCGATGAGGCTGGGAAACCTTCTGTGATAGTAACAATTATGATAATAAATCTCTCAATTAGCCCTAATGTGCAGACACTTTATATAAATGAAAACCAGTGCTTTCTCTGTCTGTTTATGAAATACATCACACCCTTTGCTTCCCAGGTCATCTAAACTGTCAGCCACCAGAGACTGCGGGCTGGGGAGCTGGGGAGCTGGGGGCTGAATTCTGGTTTGGAAATTTTGCTGTCATAGTGTTGTTGGCCTCAGCCCTCAAGGGGCTCAGAAGCTGGCAGAAATGTCAGGGAAGAGACCTAGTCATTCCAAGCCCAGCAATGAGTGGCATGACTCCTGTGACATTACGAGTTTAGGGGACACGGTGGCTTGAGGCAAGAGCTGGTCTCTGAGGTGACGGTGTGTGTATAAGAGAGTCCTTGAAGATGAAGACATGGAGGAGGAGTCACACACCCAAAACAGAGGTCTCTGTATCTCTGTGCTGTAGGATCTTGTGGGAAAACCTGCAACAGAGACAGGTGTTGGCTGATCCAAGGGACCCCGGATGCCTGGCTCAGAACTGGTCTGGCTCATTCTGGAGACTTTTGGAGATTAAACCCAAGACATTGTGCTACCGATATGAGACTTTGATGGCAACTGTAAATTGAGAGGAAAAGATGGTGACACCCTGAGGTTTTCAGAACTTTCCTAAGGGGTTGATGGGTTTAAGGCAATGTCAGGAAAGGGGCTGGCAGAAGCACATGAGTCACAGAGACTGCAAGACGGCTGAGATCCATAGGCTAGGCAGCCAGACAGGAAGGAGAAAAGGAAGACAGAAACTGGGCATGGCCACAGCACTGTTGGCACAATTCACTTTTGTGCCACTCATGCACCACACCTTTTCATAGAAGAGGGATCCTTGGAGAGCTGAGGAGGGTGGTGACAGAGGTTATCCATTGAATATCATCTGGACAGGGATGAAGGCCTGGGCCAGTGTGACTCTGAGTCTTGTGCTCAAGCAGAAATTTTGTGATGGCCTGGATGAGGGAGGCAGTGGTCCACAGTTTGTCCTCTTGCTCCATGTAAGAAATTCCCTTGCAGTGACTCCAGCATGGGCTTGGGAGATCCAGTAGCTGACTACATGTGTTCATGTCTCTCAACAAAAGCAAGGGTGACACTGCCCACCCAGACCCACATTCTGATGCTCTGATGCATGAGCCAAACACAGTAGCTGCCTTAAGCCTTACATTTGGAGAAGCTTGTTTGGTAGCAGTGATGTACCACTGTCCATTCAGTTAGTTATGTGGCTCTCAGCTGGCTCAGAGCTGTGTGTGGGAGCAGTCGTCCCCTGCCATGTGATATTCTGGTTTTAAGCTTACTTTAAGAAGGGATTGCTTGAAGGTTTTGTGGCTGAGTTTGTGTCCCAAATCTTTGACCTACAATTTATCCTGCCTACCAGATGTGCTGGGGCAAACATGGCTCAGAAATTGTGGGAGTGGACAACCAATGACCCATCAGCTTGAGACTCATGTCATGAGAGTGAACCCACCCCAGACACTGCCTGGAGGGCCAGGACCCAGAGGCTGGATAGCTCAGAGACCTCGTCACCAGAGAGGCTTCATCCAGCAACTTATGGAAACAGACACAGAGACTCACAGACAAACATTAGGTGGAGCTTGGGAATCTTGCAGAAGAGGGGGGCAAGGATTGTAGGAGCCTGAGGGGCCAAGGACACCACAAGAAAACCTACAGAATCAACTAACCTGGGCTTATAGGGACACACAGAGACTGAACTGATAACCAGGGAGCCTGTATAGGTCTGACCTAGGTCCTCTGCATATATGTTACAGCTGTGTAGCTTGGCCTTCTTGTGGGACTCCTAACAATGGGATTAGGAGCTGTTTCTGATTCTTTTGCCTGCTTTTGGGACCCTTTTCCTCATACTAGGTTGCTTCATCCAACCTTCATACAAGGGGAGATGCCTAGTCATATTGTAGCTTCATATGCCATGCTTGGTTTATATTCATGGGAGGCCTACCCTTTTCAGAAAAGAAAGAGGGTAGTTGGGGGAGAGACTGGGAGGAGAGGAGGCAGGAGAAACTGCAGTCAGGATGTAAAATATGACAGAAGAATTCATAAATTTTTAAGGAGAAGGGATTGCTCACAGTGTTTTGAAAGACAACCCAGTTGCCTGGACAGAAGTGGGAGTGCTTCCCTCTGATTAGAGAGACTCCATTTCCCTGCTGCTGTTTGCTTTCCTCAAGTGATGGTACTGGCACCAAGAAGCCCACTGACTCTGGCTCTGACAGTTGTACCCACTGTGAGCTTTTCGTCCAAGGGTGCAAGCCAACATGGCAGTTCTCCTGTCCAGTACTTCTTCCAGCCCATGAGTCATTTGACAAGATTCTGTGCTTCCCTAAAACTCAAAGAAATCCTAATGACCCTCCAAGCCCCCTCACCTTGTGTCCTTCAGTGAGTCTGTCTCCATCTGTGGCCACAGAACAAGGGACCCAGCAAGTGCTCAACACATGGAGCCACAGAAATCATGCCTGCTGTGTGAGCTCACTCCCCGTACATGGGATGGCACTAAGAACAGAAGCATGTCACCCTGAGAAGCCTTTAATGATAAAGAAAACACCAACTGCATGGATCAACCCAGAGAGGGTGATTTATGAAGCACTACTACACACAGAAAGAATTTAATAGGGAAGGGTTCAGAGTCCAGTATGCCAGTATACCTAACCTCAAAGTCAGTCCTCCCATTTAAAAATTGTGTTTCCCTTAACTTTTTCTCTTTTCTGTTCCCTCAAATATAATATCTGAGTGACATCTATTACAAAGAATTGCTGAGGGTGTGAAGATTAGGTGTGTACAAAGAATAAATAAAAGCCACAGTGGACATTGTCTCATATCCATCAAAGTGACTAATGTAGTGTTTGATCATGTGTGCGTGCATGCAAACACACACACACACACACACACACACACACACACTCATGCATGCACAAGCATGGGAACTGCTGGTCAGAATGTGAAATGGTGCTGCCACCATGGGAAACAGCATGGAGGGTCCTCACAAACTAACAGTAGAATTACCACACCACTCAGCAGTACCACCTCTGAGTATCCAATAAAATTGAAATCAGTGTTGAGAAGAGGTATGTGACTGTCACAATCATGGCAGCATCCTCTTAGCAGCCAAGAGAGGGAAGTCAGATAAGCAGGATGTCCACACAGTGGACTATTATTCACTCTTATAAAGAAAACAAACCCTGTCACATGCTGCAACATGGATGACCTCCAAGGACAATGTGCTCAGTGAAGAAAACCAATCACAAAAGATAAATTACTGTTTGGTAAGCATGGCAACCAAGAGACCTTGTCTTAAGGTGGAAAGATGAGGGCTGATAGCTACACATTCCATGACATGCACACACACACACACACACACACACACACACACACACACACGGGGGGGGGGGAGGAAGGGAGGGAGAGAAAAGAGGGATGGAGGGAGAGAGAGACAGAAAGACAGAGAGAGAGACACACACACACACACACATAGAGATCTTCTTTAATATCCCCTTCTGCTGACATTCCACCAAAACCTAAGTTTCACCCTCTAGGCTCCAACCCTCAGTGTTTCATTATCTCCCAATAGTGACCATGACTTTTAACATCTAAGACTCTAGGAAACACTTGAGATCCAAACTATAAGTAATACAAAGCACTTAAGATTAAATCCCAAAATTGATGTGTGAATGTGTCTGGATAGTATATTATACTTCAATGAAAAGCTTCATAAAAAAACCCAAATACATGGAGAGAAATGCCATGTCATAGATCCAATAATAAAGATGTCAGCTCCCCCAAAATTAATCTATAAATTCAATGGTTTTCCTGTCAAAAGCTGATAGTTTTAATAGAACCTGACAAATGGATTTGAAAGTCTATTTGGAAGAACAAAGAGTGAAGACACCCAAGAGAACTTTTGAAAAATGAGGTAAAAGACTGACTCACTAGGACCCAAAACTTGTTAAAGGAGTACAATCAGCAAGATGGAGGTGCTGGGGGAGGGGGCAACAGACTGGAAACTGGGCAGAGAGTTCAGACAAACCCAGGGAAATGTAAAGGATAGCCAGTGACAGAGGTGGTGTCTGTAGGTCATAGAAGAAAGAAGGAAAAAAAGCATAATACTCAAAGGTAAGTCTCATGAATGAGGTTCTATCAAAATCAGACATCTATGTGACAAAAGGCAAAATAGAATAAAAACATAAGCTGCAGATTTGAAGAGTATATTTGCAACCCGTGTAATTGAGTTTGATATTCATGTTGCTTAAAGAACTCTCTGTGTGGGACTGGAGTAATAGCTCAGGTTAAGAGAGTATAATGCTTTGGCAAAAGCCAGATTTCAGAGTCCAGTGCCTATGTTGAGTGGATCACAATGGCCTATAACTCAAGCTCCAAGAGGATGTCACATTCTCTTCTGGTCTCTGTGGGTACCTGCACTCATGTGCACATACCCACACGTAAACACACACATACACACAAACACACACAAAGAAATAAAAACAAATCCTTTAAAAAAAGAACTCCATGTGTTAATTTTTTACAACCAGTGGTTAACAATAAGTTTAAAGTATAAAATGGCCAAGGTAGGGGGAAAAATGCCAATTCACAAACACACCAAAGATACCAATGGCTCCTCAACTAACTAAGAGGTAAAAGTTCATAGGAGAATCCTACCAATCCAGGAACATCTTGGCATCATAGTGTTTCTAAACCCAGCAGGGAAGAGCCAAAGTACAGATATAAATTCCAGAAGTGATAATCCAAGATGGCGGTAGACAGCACAGACACATTTTGAGCACAGGGAAAATAACTACAACATCACAGAAATATAAAGAAGCTGAACAACAACCTGAGAAGTGCAAACCGGTGGGGTTTTATCCAGCGAATCCAGGGACTAGTGAGGGTCCTAGGGTGGGACTCCCAGACACTCAGGGAAACAGAGCTACCAGCTGCAGAGCAGAGTCCAGTGTCACTGGGCTCAGGCTCGGGACCCAAAGCAGAGGTCATTTCTATGAATGACAAAAAGCAAAGCTGTGCTATGACCCCAAGAGGGAAACCAGCACAGATAGATGGAGTTGCAGCAGTAGTTTGTGAGCTGGTAAAAAGGAGTAAGAATTCTAAGGCAACCATCAGTCTGACTGTAAGATAGTATCTGCCAGTCCCTTCCCAGGGGTCAGGGTATGACAAATGCTTGGAGATTGGGTGGGAGGTATTAATCCAGGATGCAGGGGACCTTCCCAACATCACTACACTCAGAAGTAGAGAGTAAATGGCAGGTAAGGGGAGCTTAGAGAGAGCCCAAGATTCTTGGAGTTTACCTGTTGTGAACTGGGCTGAGGCAAGAGTACCAGACAAATTCTTGTGAGATTTGGGGTGGAGAGATGTCCCCAACATAAAAGACCCAGGCTGGAGAACCCTCCCTCCAGTGACCCACAAAGATAGTAGCCAGGCTGTAAAGCAAAGAGAGAGGTCTCCCATGACCCAGGAACTCAGCAACTCAGATACCCAGCAGAAAGAGCTTCTGGAGCTAACAGCTTGCCATCTCCATGGTCAAGAGGAAGAAGTCAGACTCAGGACTGGCTCAGCCAGATTAAAGCTGTATAGAGTGGGGTTACTGAAATTCACAATGGTCTGTCAAGTCCTTCATGAAAATTCAGAGAGAGAGGAGCTCCAGACTGCCAATTAAGGCAAATTGTAAGGAGAAGGAACTGTTAATATACCAGGCAGGCATGTGCTGTGACTGCAGCATACTCCATCTTAGCTTCTGAGAATGCTCTGACCCAAACAGCCTAAGGGAGAAAGGCCCTGTTTGCAGCTGGTGGTGAGGGCAAAAGAGAGGGGAGGGGCTTGCTCACTTGCCAACACCACCGCAAAGCAGACAAAAGGCAGGGCTGGTTCTCCTACACTCACACCTTTTGGGCCAACTGACCCACAACCTCCAGATCCAGGGGCAGCTGCAGTGTGCTGCCCAGGTGAGGTGCAGGGCCTACTCTCCCAAGTGCTGCAGCAGGTAAAGAGCTGGACTAGTTCTCCTGCTCTTGTGACCCAATCGCGCCAGAACTCCTGTCTGCCACTGGTGGTGAGGGCAAAAGAGAGGAAAGCCTATATCAATTGGTATTCCCAGGTGATCTACTAGCCAAGTACTAACCAGGTCCAATTCTGGTTAGCTTCCAAGATCAGGCACATTTAGACTGTTATCACAAAAACAGGAGAGCTGTCCCTGCCCCTCACATGCTGCAGCACTCAGGAGAGCAGGTCCTGCTCTTCACCTGGACAGCACACTACAGTTGGCCCTGGATGTGGGGGTTGCAGGCCTGGAACCAGGGCTTTGAGTTGGCCCATACCAACATCTACCCCATGGATGAACTGCTAGATTACATGAAGAGGCCAGCTCCACAGACCTAACTTTACAGGATGTCCATGACACAGGACAACAACAGGATATCTGAGAGGAGTCCCAGTGAGGTTCCAGCACTGACAAAGTAGCAGAAGCCAGAGGTCTCGTACCAGACCAAGGAATCATTTTAATGAATCTTTGCAAGCAAAAAAGTATGGAAAAAAGAGAATATTGTGGGATACTGAGACATACTACAGCTTCCACAGTGAATTTTATTTTCCTGTTGGGAGATGTTGCAAGGGTAGAGGGTGGGTCTAAGGGGAGGTGGGAGATAAGTGGAAACAGTAAAATTCAAAAAAAATTTAAAAAGCAATAAAAAGATTAAAAAGAAGAAGAAGAAAGGGTTTATTATTTCACCATTCAAGGGTTCAATCCATCATGGTGCAGAATACAAAATATCAAGAGCTTGAAGCCTCTGCTCCTGTCACATCCACAGCCAGAAAACAGAAAGCCACAAATGCTGATATGCAGCTTCCTGCCTTCATCTGTACAATTGAGGACCAGTCTGTGAGTAGTGCCTCCCGAAGTGAGCAGGCCTTCCCACCTCTATCTCATCTCAATCTGCACAGGCCTTTCCAGAGGCTCACCTCCAAGGCAGCTCCAGATTTTCTCAAGTTGATAACAGTAACTGTAACAACCCCTTTAACATGTGCAATTATTACATGGATTTAAAAGTTTTTTAGAATTTCCTTCAGTGTTTTATTCTATAGTTGAAGCTCATGCAATTCCATTCCAAAGGGAGTAATGCTGATCTCTTGGGCTGGAGGAAGGGATCCTTCAACTGTCCTTGATCCTTTAACTGGAGATTGGTGAATACCGCTTATCTTCTGATTTTCTTCTGGAGAGAACAGCATTGGTATTTTCACCAAACTATAATTTCAAATAAAAATTAATAAATCTGCAGCAAGGCTAGACCCAAGCCAGAAAGAAGCCAGATTAACACACTGTCCTGACTCTGGTGACCTGACACAAGAAGGGGCATGCTCTTTTCAAGACATAAATATTACTTTGTATCTACTATGCATTAATACACATTCTCCAGACAATGGAATTAGAACACACAGAAAATGAAAATATCTGCTACTGAGGAGAATGCCACAATGTGCACAAACATTACTAGATGTCAGATTTCCAGAGAGACACTTCAATGCAGTTGTGAAAACTGTGCCCTGCCATGAAAGAGTTAAAACGTGTGATGACAGAGAGCTGCAGCACGCATTTGAAATAAGATCATGGTGTATGAAGCCCGCATGCCCAATATTGGAAATGAGTACTCATTGGACAGGTTTAGACATGCCCGTATTTGAGAACAGCTTGTTTATATACATGTAGGAACTACTCAAACATATATATATACCCCATATGCAAGTGAAAACAAATGGGACTTCAAAGAAAAAAGAATGTGTGTTTGTATGTGTGTTCATGTATATGTGTGGTACACACATGAGAGAGAGTGCATGTGAGCACCCACACACACACACGCACACACACACATGCACACACACAAATACACACACACACACACACGCATATACACACAGTAGGGGGTACAATTTAACCCTGGTATTAGTGACAGTTGACTTCTTACTAAGGACAATGAAACCCAGAGGACAGTAGAGCCAAATTCTATCATATAGAAAGAAAAAAAATAAAAATCAATCAAACACAGTCCTCAGTAAATCATCATTCACAAGAAATAGAAAATTAAAACATTCCGAAACAAAACACAGAGAATTATCCTCAGCAGATCTGAAAAAGAGATACTAAGATGCTTGGCTAAAGAAGAGCAGAGGGGAGCTAAACCGAGAATTCACACAGGAGGAATCCCTAATGGCCAAGAGACACCTGAAGTGAGGATTCACAAGGGAGGAATCCCCTAATGGCCGAGAGACACCTGAAGTGGGGATTCACAAGGGAGGAATCCCTAATGGCCAAGAGACACTTGAAGAAATGCTCAGCATCCTTAGTCATCAGAGAAATGCAACTCAAGACGACTCTGAGATTCCATCTCACACCTGTCAGAATGGCTAAGATCAAAAACTCAAATGACAGCACATGTTGGTGAGGTTGTGGGGAAAGCGGAACACTCCTCCATTGCTGGTGGGAGTGCAGGCTTGTACAAGCAGTATGGAAATCAGTCTGGAGGTATCTTAGAAAACTTGCTATAGCTCTATCTCAAGACCCAGCCATACCACTTCTGAGTATACATCCAAAAGATTTCTCACAAAACCACAAGGATGTTTCTTCATCTATGTTCACAGCAGCCTTATTTTTAATAGCTACAAACTGGAAATAACCCAGATGTCTCTCAACTGAGGAATGGATAAACAAAACTGTGGTACATCTACACAATGGAATACTACTCAGCCATTAGAAACAATGAAATCATGCAATTTGCAGCCAAATGGATAGAACTAGAAAAGCTCATCCTGAGTGAGCTGACCCAGACTCAGAGGATGCACATGGCATCTATTCACTTATAATTAGATTTTAGCCATATAGTAAAGGATAACTATACTACAGCCAGTTCACCAAAGGGAACAGGAACATAGAATTTTTTACCTGTCAGTGAGACACTTTGCCCTAGTGGGGCTGCCTTGTAGGCCCCCAGTGTATGAGGAGGCTCTTGGCCCTCATATGACTGCTGAACTGGGATGGGGGACTGTTATATAGGGACACTCCATTCCAGAGGAGTGGGCTGGAAGGGATGGGGGTAGAGAGTGTGAGGGTGGGACTGGGAGGGGTGGAAAGCGAGTACTCTGATGGAGTTGTAACCTGAAGTAATAAATAAACATAAAAAGAAGAAGAGCTGAGGGAAATGATACCAAATACTAGGCCAGACCTTCATCAAAAGTGAAGACCTTACATGTTCATACAGAGCAAATTGAAGCAAATATATATATCCACTCCATCCATCCACTGGGGATGAAGACAGTCAGTAACCTAAGTATGAAGGCTGCTATACTGTATTAATAATACTTAAAAAACATGACATAAACATGGAGAAATGCTATCACGAAACACACACAGAATGATATGCTTGAAAGTATGAAAACAGAAACATTCAAGCATTTCCAGCAAAAGGATGGGTAATCATGTTGAGATATTTTCACACAACATAATCTTCTCATAGTATTAATGGAAAAAATAGAGTCTAAATACTGGTGTGGGTGTACCTCAAAATACAAGCTAACAGCAAAGCTAGTAACCAAAGATTCCTGTCTGTGGTGTCATGCATGTGTCATGTAAAGATTCACACAAATGACCCAGCATGCCATGCTTAGTGATGTATCTGTGTGCAAAATAACAAAGCAACTGTCCAACCAGCAAGGACTGGTGCTTATATACTCTGTATGTGCTCCATTATTCCATAAGAAGGAATAAGGACATAGGAGTGTTCTTTGTAAGTCTGACTTAGAGCAATTACACATCCCTTGTAGAGTTTATTTTAAATTTAACCCAGAGAAGGAAGCAAAACCACACAGCACAACTTGATAAGCATGTGCTGTTTGGGTAATTAAAATAACAAATTCATTGGGAACCACATGCCTTTGATTCCAAGACTTAGAATGCAGAGACAGGCACATAGGATTTAAGTTTAAAAGCTACTCACAAAAGGCATGCTGAAATCAAAGCGAATTGTCCTTTGAGATCTCAAAATATATACACTTAAAGGTTTGTTTAATTTCAAAATATTAAAATAATTTCATTTTTAATCTCAATTGAAAGATAATACTTTTTATATTGTCAAAAAAACCAAATTTGCTCCAGGAAAAATATTACCTGACCCCCCCCCCCAAAAAAATGTAGTGTCCCAGAGTTAGGATTAGGGCAGGGCTCTGTTCCTATATTTCCAGGAGATTTAAAGCATCCATCTAAGGAATACAGGGACAACTGGACAACTGAAACCTCAGAAGAAAACATATCAGACACCAAAGAAGACAAGTAGCCCAGACAATCCAGCATTGAAGACTTCCTCAATAGCTGTTTCCTCAAAAGTCTACAACCACAACAACTCAAAATTGCTAAATTTGTTCAGCTCCACAGACTGTTCCAGCCAGAACTTCGGTAAAGCACTGAAGTTCAGCTTCTGTCTACAAACTTCTTAAGACGTTTAAATAGCTGAGCACAAAAGGATTGAATATCAAATGATTCTATTAACATTTTAAACCATTTTTTCCATTCTTATTTGGGCCCCAAACAGGTTTACTACATCCCAAATCAGCAGGAAGTCATTCTAAGAGAGCAACATCCCATCTCCAGAAGGTGAGGTGGGTGTTTCCCTCCTTTGTTCATTTGATGGATTATAGATAATCTTGTTATTTAGGGGGAGAGATTACAAGTTATTAAATGGTCTTGTTAAATAGGTTTTGGAGGTTAGACCCAGGGACTTCTCTCTTTTTCTTTTCTGTATTCTTCTTTCTCTCCTATGTAGGGGTGAACAGACTTGAAGAAAAATGGGATATAAACATAATATAGAAATGATAAAGAAAAAAGACAGAATATTGAATATGCCCTTATACCTTTGTATATTGATACAAAATTAAGATTATATTTGGCTAAATTGGTATTGATCTTTATATATTGATGTAAAATTCAAATTATATTTGGCCACATTGGTATTGATCTTTGTATATTGATACAAAATTAAGGTTAGCTCTTTTTAAGGTATTGTACCTAGGTAATGCTTAAAAATGAAATGTGAAGTTTTAGCCTTTTGCTATCAACTGTCATAAACTGTTCAGGATAATTAAGAAATGCAAACTAATAGTCATTCAAGTCATTTTGTTAGGTACTAGGACAGTCTATCACAGTTATTTTCTAAGCTAATCATAAATCAAGTTGTTAAGAGACAAGCAACATTTGCTTATCTAAATATAAGAGATAGATAGGGGGTCTTCAAAAACCTCAAGAGATCTGCAGAATATGGCATTCAAAGATGTTTTCTTAAGATTTTTTTTGATATTGAGACATGTTAGCTCCTGACAGCACCCCCTTTTCTACTACAAGTAGAAGATGAGCATCGAAGAATCTCCAGTGGGAGATGGTTGAATTGGTGGCAAGCCTTTCTCTTGGCAAGAAAAACCCCTTGCTTCAACTGTAGACAGAATGCTGTCTAAAAAGGACAAAACTTGGAAGCAGGTAAGTCAACAGCCTAGCTCTGCCAAGACAGGGTAGGCAAGTCCTTCATAATTCCTGCTTTACAATCAATGTCTGTCAGAGAAATGGGACCAAATGGCTGAAAATTGATGCTGTAATATATGGAGAGAAAATGGGAACTATCCGGGCAGCCTCTGGTACGTCATTTCTTAGTTTTGGAAGCTGTGGGCCCTGCACTTCCTGTATAATCAGATATATTAATCCCTCTCAGGTCTCTGAGGTGGTTGAAGAATAGATAGCTAGAGTCTCATAGTTAAATTTTGAGTTGTTTAGGAATCAAGAGGGTGTTCTGGATCTAAGAAGATGTTTTTAAAATTGTGATGCAAGTTAGTATGAAAGCTGAGTTAGATATAGAACTTTAAACTCATGGAGATGGTTAGATAGTAGAATGTTAAAGTCAGGTGCCAAATACATATGGACTGGACATTTGGAATGTATGCTAAGCCATATAACTCTCATAATTGTGGCCTATTTATTTCTGTTGTTTTGTATTGTATTTATTGTTATAAGAGAAAGCCATTTGTTGGACTGAAAGGGGGAGCCATTGGGGAAAAAAGATACACCTTAAACTTAAAAAAAAAAGAAGGCGATGGAAGTTTGAGGGGGAAGAGGGTTGGAGGGTGGGACTGGAGGGGGGAGTAGGAAGGGGATTGCCATTGAGATGTAACTTGAAGAAAAAAAAATTCAGAGTTTCCAGAGAAAAGTCTCTGCAATTTGTATTTTTAAAGGGGAAATGTATTAAAGTCTGTGGTGAGTATGAATGAGATTATTTGATTACTTACTAAAGACAGGGCTGATGTGAGTGGGAGGTGTTCTACAGCTAAGCAAATGTTTCCCTCATGCATCCTCCTGAGTTTGGTGACAAAATGACTTTTCTTGATCTCATTTGTCAATAAAGTGGCACCCCACAGATATCATTCACCTTAGATTTAGCTCATTCTGCAAATAAACAGCGTGACAGCATACAGTTAAAAGGGAGTCAGAACTGTTGCCAACCACCCTCCCACTGAAGACAGAACTCTTCTGTTGGTAGCCTTACAGTCCACAGCCATGACTTCAGACACAGGGAGTTCCCAGCACATCCCTCTTCTGGGCAGGAACACTTGTGTAAGAGAAAGCCATCTCCTTAGAGCAAATGCCACCCTTGCTTCTGGCTGCAGTCTCTCAATCACGTCCCTCTCCACTTTCTCCCTCCCTGTTTCCCTTGCTCCAAGCATTTTCCCTGAGCCACACTCCATGTCATTGTTTCAGCCAAGCATCAGTCAGTCCTGGTCTCTGTCTCCAGCGATGTGCTCCTTTGGTGGGTAACAAAGGACTGTGTGTGTTGCTAAATGCTGGGATGGAGGAAACCCAGAGCAGAATGGGTGTGCAAGGATCATGTAGGGAGGCTGGAGTTCACAGAAAAGGAGTTCCCAGGAAGCAGTAGTTCAGGACAGGGCCTTGCAGAGGATGTGGAGGATGAGGGTTCCCAGAAGAGGGAGCAGTGGAGATGAGGTATGCAAGTGTAATGTGCCCTTGGAATAGGGCACATGGACCATATTCTACACAGAGAGAACAAAGCCACAGGCTGGGGAGCAGGAGGCGACCTTCAGTCATCCCAGAAGGAAACTTGTGTCGCTCATTACAGCCACACAGAGAAAGGTTCTGTGCAACAGCCATTCATTTGGATTGTTTATTAATTATTATTTTAACTGTGACCATTTGTAGCTCTATATAATACCTAAGGATGGGATTCAGGTAGCTAAGATTTTCAGATTCTCAAACCTTTCTGTTTGAAGTTGTGGGTAATGTGTGTCGACTGTCATAATGCGGCAGAGTTGAGATCTCCCACATAAGCGTTCTTGTGAAATCAGTGCAATTGCAGAGTTCTCGCCTTGCATCATTGTGCCTGGTGCCTTGAGCTCCTCTCTTCTAGCTAAACACAAAGCACATAGAAGGTCAGTGTGAAGCACTGTAAACCATCAGTGCACTGAACACCAGAACTTAGCATTTGCCTTTGTGTCTCTCTAGAGCACACCTTCACATCTGTACTTCTTGAAACTGAGCCACCAGCAGTCCCTCCCCACCCAGCACCTGACGCTGTGCACCTCGCTTCCCATTTTCCCACCCCAGGCCAGAAGCACATTCAAGCCTGTCATCTGGAGAACTCTGGAAGCCAGTCTCACTCTGCTGACTCCAGCAACCTTGGCGTAGGGGCGAAAGAACAGCGCCCCACTGGTCAACCACTCCCTAGGGGGTGAGGTGCTGGGTCTTGCTCCCTGTAGCTGTCTGCATCCTCAGACCACAAGCCAGTCCTCCTCTCTTTCTCCTGGCCCCCTAGCTTCTGCTAGTTCTCTGTTTCCTGACTTGCTCCAGCCCTAACTCCATCCACAACTGGCTCAGTAGACAGCAAAGTCTTTGCAAGGAGGGTCAGATGTCTCTCTGCTAGATCAAATGCTGCACCACCCCAGCAAACACCTGTCCTGCTCTTCTCATCTCTTCCTGCCTTGAGTGTTAGGCTCTGCAGACTCCACTGTTTGCTCTGATCTCAGCTCTGGTCCCCATCTCTTCTCCTGCAGTCTGGATTGCAGCCCTGCTCTGGAATGCCTTCTCTGATTAGTGCCCTCCCCACCTTACAACAGAGAGCATCAATGTCACCTTCCCCATGTCTTCAAACTCTTAAAGAATATGAAGCAATTTCTTCTCTGGTTTTCTCAGGCCTGCCCAATATACATTATAGATCTGGGTTAGTATTTATTTACTCATCCACATTGCCAGCCAGGTTTTGGACTCCAAGGTCAAGGACATGCTTATCTGCCCTATGGTGCTGGTGTGGCCTCTGGAATGAAGTAGATGCCAAGTGTGTGGCTGTTGGGTGTCTTGACAAACCACTGTTCATGACCATTTTCTAGAGAACCTCCTGTCCCACTAACCCAAATCCTGCCTGAATTGAAGGCACCCAGTGGGCTCTTGGAGAATACAACCACCAGGAACAATGCATCTCTACTTCCCTGGATCCCTCCCATCCATACCTGCCTTTCTTCCTTCTTGCTTGACTATTGTTCTGTCCATCTCAGTCCACCATAAAGCCAACCTGGGGGAGCTTGGTCTTTATTAAAGGAGAGACTTTTACTTCTTAGACATAATTTAGGACCCTTTCAGACCACATCTTCTTCTCAGTGAAAAGTGCTGGTATGAAGTTGCCCTGGGGTTGATGTCACAACCCACAGCAGCATCAGAGATAGGCCAAGGTATGGTCACTGGATTCATCTGCTCACCACTCCCATGCTCCTGAGGACAGAGACCTGCTGTTTTGTGTACACTGGCTCCCTGAGAAAATCAACTGCAAGTATATGCATACTTGCCTATATTTGTCACTCTTCTTGTCTCTTTTTTAGAAAGCTTCCCCAGCTCCTGACCTCAAAGACATCCAGTGAAGGAGAGAGGGAGCACCTGTCCACCAACGATGGCATATCTGATTGCGTTGTGAAATGACAGGTCTTTTAAACCATTGGGAAACCAAGTCTTCTCACCATCGAGTGGGGACATTAGTTATTTAATTCTATATGTTAAAGTGTATCAAAATCTAATGTCAAATTTCCAGATTTGAACTTTGAATCAAAGGCAGGCTAGACATAGTGAAGCTAGATTTTTTCCATTTGTCCTTTAAACATTCCCTCTGAGAGAATGTCACCTAAACTTCTGCTATGGTTGAACACAGACCCTCAAAAGACATGTCCACATGGAATCTATGAATATGAAATTATTTAAACATGGGATACATAGCAGATCTAGCTAAGAACATTGGGAGGAGCTCACCCTCAAGTATGTGGTACCCTAAATCCATTTATTTTTGGCAGATTGAATGTAGGACTTTAGACAGGCTAGGAAATCTCCTACTACTAAACTATATTCCAAGACCCAAAAGTCCTTCTAAGAAACAGGAATGGAGAGGAAGAGAAGCAGAGAGAAGTTGCTGTGAAGAAAGAGTCAGAGTCTGGGGGATTCTGAGACACACCAATGAAATCCCAGAGCCACCAGGAGCTCCGGAGGCAAGGAATGCTTGTCCTCTGCCATCTTTAGGCAGTGGATCTTAACCTCCCTAATGCTGTGACCTTTTAATACAGTTCCTCACGTTGGGGTGATCTCCAACCATAAAATTATTTTGTTGTTACCCCATAACATAAATCTGTTACTGTTATGAATCAGAATGCAAATATCTGATATGCGGCCCATATTCGTGCATGGATGCACATGTATGTAGGAGCTCAGATGTTTGCATATGTTTATAAGAATATGGGTGCACATATGTACAGGGGTGCATGGATGGCAGGGGGCTTGTAGGCCAGAGGTCAATCTTGAATTTTATTCCGAGGTGCCATTTACCTTGTTTGTTGAGGCAGGGTCTCTCACTGGGGCCTGGAGCCTCCCTGATTAGACTAGCTTGCTAGGAGGACTGGCCATTGGAGGCCCTTTTTATGCCTCCATAGCTCTGAAATTACAAGCATGCAGCACTATGCTTGGCTTTTCCCACGGTCCTGGGGATTGAACTCAGATCCTCATGGTTGCACGGCTAGCACTTTACCGACTGAGGCATCTCCCTAGCCCAAGTAGCCAAATAAATGACATCCAGTTTGCTGTAATTGTGGCAGCTGCAGGGAAACCACTGACATTTTTATCAGGTCACACAGTAGTGGCATATGGAGGGATCAGCAAACCAAACTCTCATTTCAAACAAACAAAACTCTGTAAGACTTAAAGCCAAGCATAGAACCGCTGTGGTGCAGACCTGGCTCTCCCCATTCTCTTTCTATTCTATTGATTGAATATTGATTGACATGTTGAAGATATTAATCAGAGGGAACAAAGCGAAGTGTCATTGGGTCTTTGAGAGAAAATCCTGTCTAAATATCCATCCTTTCCACACATTCCTTGGAAGTGGAGGTGTCCAATGCACCACTGGCAGCTGTAGGAGCAGTCCCCATGGGAAGGACCCTTTGACATATCAGTGTTGAGGAAACTGTATGGACTAAGTCCCCTCTCCACCCCATGTGTACGCAGCATCCAATGGCCATCCATTCTCAGTAAGGCTTGGCTTCGTCTCCCACATACATTTCTTTTTTCCATTTCAGCACATCTTTTCCTTCCCTGTAGCCTGTTATCTTCATATTTCTGATCAGGCCTCTGAGAAAACATCTGCCAGTTTTTCACTTCCCCAACAATTAAATCCAGCAGGGCCTGGGGACCTCATTTAAGAAGTGAGTTCATTCTTATTAGTCTCTCGAGTGAAAACACATCATAGTGATGGATGGAGTGAAAGCAGGGTGTTAATAACAGACAACTGCAGTGTTTTTCTTGCTCACAAAGCATCTTCACATGTGGGTCCTCGTTGGAGGTTCCAGTTAGTGTCCCAGGCAGCTGTCAATCACAATTCCTCCCTCCTGACAGGATGCCTGAACCAGGCTAGCCAATATCATAGTACCACCGTTCCTCTCATCTCATCCCAAGGGGATTCAGGTATGGGCACATGGCCAAGGCTAGAAAGACAATATGTTTTCCAATGTTGTAGACATAGGTAGCCTCATTCTTCTGGACCTCAACTTCCTCGAGGGCTGATTCTAGAGGGTTCCAGATGATTTCCCTTCTAAGTTCATCAGATAGGTTCCTGTGCTGCACCTTCAGTGAGAAATTGCACCAAGAATGGCTGATACTGGGATAGCTGCTTAAGCAAGCTGTCTGATAGCATCTACTCAAACCCAACAGACACATGCCCGCAGCACATGCATTCCACATCTGGATTTACTCTATCAGCAGTATGAGTATTTGCACCCAAGGCCTTGCACCCGATGCTTCTAACAGGGCTCATGGTGCCAGACCTAAATTGTAGACAACTCAATGGCCTATACAATTGATAAGCATGTTGTGACATATTATCACTGGAGGACACTGCATAGCATTGAGAAGACAAGTGCGCAGGTGTCTACAACTGTCTGGGGAAACCTCACAAACACAGTGTTAAACAAAATGAGCCAGACGCAGCAACTCACCATGCCATTGCAGTCTCGGGGGCATGTCTCACACCTACTGTGTGGCCGCAGACACACAGAGCAGACATAGGCATGCTGACCACAGCTAAGGGAGAAGCCACCTTGGGGGACATATCTGTATGTGCTCTGGAGGTACCCTGGGATCTGGTCTTTTTCCTTCACATGCGGGGTTGTGTAAACACCCTCAAGCTGGATGTTTATTACAGGTGCAGTTTAATGGATTCAGGGTAGCTTTTTTTTTTTTTTAAGGTAATTTTACAAGCAACTAACAAAGTCTGTTCATCCCCAAAGGGGAGGTGCTGCTAGGTATCTGCAGATATGACAGTGTCAGGAGGAGGCTGTGGCACTTGGAAGGGTGAGCTTGTGGAATGAGGACCAGAAGACACACTGTCGTTCAGGGACAATGAGATGTCTGTGAATGAGGGCTTTGCCCAAGCTCTCCCAGGAGGCTGCTCTGTCCACAAACGCAATGCAGATGATCTGCCAACAAGGCGGCACAGACCCACCTCCACCCTGTAGTCACTCCGAGTTCATGGCTACATTATCTCCAACTTCATTTCCATTCCAGAATGGAATCCTGCTTCCAGCCCCTGCTGCTGGTGTTCCCGGTGCCCAAGTCACCGTTACTGCCCTGTACTTTGAAGAGCTGGTTTGTGACTAGAACAAGACCTCTGCTATTACTGCCACCCAAAGACCATCATGCCTGGATGCTTGGTTGCCCCTATGTCCCCCTGTCTGAAGCCTTGCTTTGAGGAGAAATTACAAACGAGACCTGATGGTGGTGGCTGTGTTAAGTATGTGAAGTGCTGCCGGGGTGAGAGGTCCACACTGAACACTATTTTTAGCAGACAAGACTGAAGTAGTCTGTGCTGAGAAAAATCCCTCAAGGACAAATTCTCTACCCAGAGAAGTAATCAACTCAGATGATTTTAAATCAGGATGCCACCTTTTCAAGGATGACTATGATTTTAACGTTCGGCCAAAGGAAGTCTGATCATCTGAAATTGTCTTGCCAGAGACCAAATTGCTGGGTTGGCTCGGGTGTGCTCTCCAGGCTCATGATCTAAAGGCTTTCCCTCTGCCAGTCTGGGTGCTGCTTACAATGGACTCTTGGGACTTCCCGTAACAGCTGGTGGGCATGTTGTTGTCATTGCTGTTCAGCAAGTGAGAATGAAAGCCCCAGGCCTCAGAGTTGTACGTGGTGGCACTCCTGATCATCACTATACTGTTCCCTGTGCTTGCTGCACATGAGGCTTCTACACAGCACCCATGACAGCCATTTCACACATGACAAGACTAAAATTGCCAGAGATGGAACTTCTTACCCAAGTGACCCACTTACCCAAGTAAGGGGGCTGGAGGAGCACAAGACTGTTTCATCTCTGGATCCACCAGCACTCCAGGAACAGAGAACCCCAATTGATTTAATTTCACAGCTATCTCAATTGTCAATTGTAAAGTTTCCTGGCATAGGGTTCTAGAAAGTTCTCAGTAAAAGCATTCCTTTTTCTCTTCTAAATATGCCTTGTAACCACATTCATTTAGTTCAACCTGGAGGCTGTATTTCTGAAGTTATTCAAACTCCATGGAATTAAGGATTCTTGGAAAATTTATCCATACAAAAGCAGTCCCAACTCAACTACATCTGTACTCTATGTGTCCTTGGTGGTAAACAGAACAATTAGAATGTCCAGACATGATATATCTGTTTCATGTAGATTACTGAGGTTCCAAAACCAGAGCCATTTGAATGTGCTTTTGAAAACACAGGATGACGCTTGTAAGAACAAAATAACCAGCCTATCTACAAGATAGATGCAAAGAGAAAAGCAATTTAAGACCACAGGGATGTGGCAGTCAGAAATAGTCAGTGACCTATACTTACTGGTCCCCTTGTGTGTAGCAGATGCTGTGCTGTGGAACCAAGTGCGTCCAGGACAGACAGCTGCCCTTCTTCAGGGAGCCTCTCTAATCCCTCTCTGGACCACTCTGTAAAAGAGGTGCCATCAGAAACAACAGCTGCCACTTTATAGAGCTCATTCTATGCTCTGGGAAAGGTGCAACATGCACTTTATGTTTCGTTAGCTCATTTCAGACACAACCATTAGTATATCCATTTTACAAAAGAGAAAACAAGGCAGAGCTTTTAACTAGTACCAATTAGAATTAATTCAACAGGTCTATAGAGGACACTAGTAAAAAGTCCAATGTGTCATTAAACCATAATTTAATTGCTTAAATACTTCAATGAAGTGAATTTTAGATAATCAGGCTTCATTGGAACTTATGACATACAATTAGAAGCATTGTCGCTGGGAAGGCTCTGTGGTCTTTACTGAACTATGGAAAGGTTTAGGGCACATCTGTTTAGAATTTCTGTGGGCAGAGATGTGGCCCTGTTCCTCCCAACTACATCACAAGCAACCAGTGTAGGCCACACATGAAAGGCCTGTCAATATTTGTTGAGTAAACAAATGAATGAATGGATGCTTACAGCCTTTGTTATAGGAAGTCTTTCCCCATGTATCTCTGTTTTCTCTCTCTACTCACTCTTGTCTCAGCATGTAATTCTGGTAATCCTTCTCCCCATGAGATGCCTTCCCTGTCCCCAGGCCCTCATGTGGCTATCGATTTCTCTCTCTCTTCTTCTCCTCACAGATACACGTTTCTTAGGAGCTTTGTTTACAAGGGCTGCTATGCTTCCTCTCTAACCATCAGTCCTCAAGCCCTAATTCATGTTTCCTCTCTCTTATCCATTATTGTTCCATGCAGAACTGCTGCTTCTAAGGTCAAGTCCATGCATTCATTTGGCCATTGACATTTACTGAGTGTCTACCATATGAATGAGAGCACTGGCATGACATTTACAGAAGTCCCCTCTTGGGGCACCAGGAAGACAGACAAAAAAATTAGCAGTCAGCATGGTGAGTGTGTAGGGGAATACATAAAGTCCTGTGGGGGTGGTGTCTGGTGGGTCCTCACTCTGGCCGGTGACACCAGCCACTCTGCACAGCCCCTCAAGGAACTAGGAGGACCTTACCTGTAGTCTTGTCTCATTATCTCTTGTAACTTTCACCAGAAGTTCCATTCCCATGGGCTCTACATGTGTTTGCTGGCATTCTCCACCCATGACTTTGGCACTAAACACTCCTTCCTATGCCCCCATTTCTATCAGCGCATGAATTTTTTTCTAGTTCTTTTCTTGGGAACCCCAAAGTTCCCAAAACTCCCATCATCTTACACTGGCTTTCCATAAGTTCATTGGCCCTCTGCAATGACAGCAGCTGGATGTCCAGTTTGCTCCCACCTGCTCGGTCAATGTCACAGCTGATAGATGTTTCTTGAACACATCTTCACTCCATAGTAAGTGTTGGGGGAGATCCATATTCAGTAGGGGGCCTTTGGAGGATCTCATCATCTTTTTAGGGTTTGCACAAGTTGGAATTTCTTCTGTAATACTTAGGTTTCATTTGTTAATGAAATACCCTCTCTTGAGAGTAGGCAGAGTTCTCCAAAGGCTACATATGACCCATGACATGTGTGGGTGAAGATGGAGTGATGGCTATGTACTCTGGGGTCTTCTAGAGTTTTCTTGGATAGTAAATTTGGGTATAAAGACATTGATTTTCAAAGATTATCTCAGTTTGCTCTCAGCACTTCTTGCTCATTTTTGTTTAGGCTTCTGGTGTTTTGTGCTTAGTGTCTGTGATCTCATTATTATCAGCAAACCACTCGTCTGAAATTCAAGCTTTCCATACACTCGCTCAGATACAAAACCAACCATACTCTGCCATCTTGTTTGTGATGTAGGAAAATGATATCTAGAAAATAAAAATATAAAATATAAGTTCTTTTCTAAGTCCACTAATATTTAATGATTTGGTAACATGCTACAGTGCTCAGATCAAATGTCACCTTCACCAGAGAGCCTCATTTGACCTCTTCAGGCCAAAGTGGCGTCATCAGCCTTTGTCACAGGCCAAAGCAGTGTCATCAGCCTTTGTC
>CAJQZJ010034048.1:1082558-1100874 GCA_907164525.1 Lophiomys imhausi
GTCATCAGCCTTTGTCACAGGCCAAAGCAGTGTCATCAGCCTTTGTCACAGCTGTGGAACTTCTTGCCAATCATCAGAAACCATAAATTCATAGACAGCTTGTGCCCTGTTCCACTGACAATTGTATTATTACATATTATACATGTATTGATAATTCCTAGTATTATTAGATCTCAGTGTCTTGCACAAAGACAAAAACAAGTGGGTGGAAGATGGTCCGTGGATGGATGTTTGCATAGTTGGATTGATTCATAGATGGATAGATGCATAAATGAGTAGAAGGAAGGATGGATATATATAGCTGGATGCCTGGAAGCAGAATGATGGCTTCAGGGCCCTATAAAATACAGGGAGTGCCTCTGCTCTGATGGCTTCCAAGTTACTTGGGTTGGTTTCATCTTATCTTGGGAGCTCTAAAATTTTGAGGGTCCTTTATATTTTTTAGACTACCCTTTATAGTTATTACCCTATGTACTCACTTATTTACATGAAAACCCTAAAACCCATCCAGTCTCTATGCATTTCTTCTAAGCATAATCCAAGTCACTGACATCTTCTACTAGCCACCATGAAAGCCGCATAACTTGGAAGCTTCCTTCCACATCTCAAATATCTGGCACAGTAATCAGGACCATCAGTTACAATTGTCAAGCAACTTGGTTGTTTAAAAATGGACTCCAGGGCTGGAGAGATGGCTCAGCGGTTAAGAGCACTGGCTGCTCTTCCAAAGGTCATGAGTTCAATCCCAGCAACCACATGGTGGCTCACAACCATCCATAATGAAATCTGGTGCCCTCTTCTGGCCTGCAGATATACCTGCAGACAGAACACTGTATACATAATAAATTTAAAAAAAAAAATGGACTCCAAATTCATGGGCACTACTCCAGGAGGAGGTGGGATCCTTTCTTCTCTGTGGGCATGTCTGCTGCTAGCTGACAGCACGTAAACTCTTTGTGTAATGATCACAACTGTGTCTTGAACAATATTCACATACATTTAAGCAATTTACTAAGTGATGAGTCTCTTGAGACACTGGTATAATACACGGAAAAACAAAATAATAATGGTTGTGGTTGTGCTGCAGTCATACACACTAATTTCTCAAATCTCAAAATTCCATTATGCATGAGCTCTGGAGGACTGGCTCAGTAAATCAGGAGCCAGCATTTTCTAAGACTCATAGATACCAACATTGTTCCTCTCTCCTTCTATAATGAGTGAGAAACCTCCAGTATCCCATTTCTGTCAGGGGGTGGAATGCACCCTTTCCCATGTCCATTCAGTATAGCCAAGGGTTAAGTCCAGCTGTGACTGCAATCTTATTTTCTCCAAATTATTAAAGCAATCAATCAAATGGCCCCTAGAAGCCACACTGTATGGCTATAACATTTGTCCAGCCCTAAGAAATCCCCACAAACACGAGGGCAGAATCCTGTGATTAAAGTCATATGTTACTCGGTGCCCCCACAATACTTGCACCCTCTTTCCCTCCAGGCCTTACTGCTCTTTGAAATATCCCAGTGAAATAATTAAGGACCAGCACCACTTTAGTAACTTCTGGGTGATGCCGCTTTTCTTGCTCTCTCCCGGTCGCCTCTCTCCTCTGCTCTGCCCCCGCCCACACCAGCTCTCCTTTCTCATAAAACATAGAATGACCTCCTGGCAAGGGAGATCTGGACATATTTCAGTTCTGGAGGTCAGCATTCTCTTTATGAACCTTAAATTGTATCAGTCAATCATAACCTTGCCTCATCGGTGTGGAAGAATGTAAAATTATGCCTTCATATCAATTTTAAAATTATGCACTTTGTAGGAGAGCCAGAACTGGGTGTTATTCACAAGAGAACACATAATCAGCCACAGGAAAGCTGAGCATCTACAGTTCACACCATCACAGTTAGCTTTGCAGGGTCTCAGCTACTTATTTACTAGGTCAGGGGCACACACACATATACGCAGGTGTACTATAAAGATTCAGTGTTTAATGCAGAGGCACACACACACACACACACACACACACACACACACACACACGCACTTCCTAGGGAAACTACGGTTCTCCATGCACTCTTAGGCCCAAATAAGATTATCTTATTACACATTTACACATCTGCGCACTTACCCCACTGGCTTTAAACCCTCATGGGGTTCTGGTGTTTTCCTATTAAACTGGAGATACCAACTAACTTCCATCTGGTCCAGAAGGGTTCAGCACGCCCTCAGCATTCCCATCCTCTCTGCACACCCATTACTTTGGCCACCTTCATGGTCTTATATGAACCAAGCTGTCCATGTTCTGTCCGTACACTTCATTGCCTTCTCCTTATTCCTGCCCTCTCTTTATCTTTGAAGCCTTGGGCACTCCAATCTAATTCTCAGGTCATAGCTCAGAATCCCTTCTACAAAGAGGGGCCTAAGTGTGACTATTAGGACAGATGAAAGTCCCCTGCTTGACAGTCTCAGAGTTCCTAGATTTCTGTCTGAAGAAGCAGCTCACCTTGTCATTCTTAGGCCAGGAAGCTTTGCTGAACTCTAGACTCTTGAGGAGAAGGACTGTCTGCTGGCTCACCTCTGTTCACAGGGTCTAATCAAGCACCTGGAGCTAGGCAAAAGGATGCTCTTTGCCTTTAAAACAGCCCTCGAAGTCTGGCTCTCAGACTAGCAGGATCTGGATTTGCAAGAAGCACAGAGCCTCTGCTCTCAGCCCAGCCCTGCTTTCAGAGTAGGGTACAGCAGTGTGAGTGGGAACCCCTAATGTATAGCATGGAGGCATTCACAACTGAAAGACAATCTACAACCAACTGGTAGGTATTCTGTGCAGACCGACTCCGCATAAGGGACAGGCAGGGAACACAGGTGCCTGGCCTCTGCTTGAAGACAGAAATCTCACTAGATGTTGCTTTGAACCCCAGAAAGGGACTTTGAGTCAGATAAAGGGAGCTGTCTCTAGGTTTTCACTCATCTCTAAGCCTCTCTGGGGACTTACAGAAGTATTATGGGCCTGGGGAGGCAGTTCAGAGAGTGAAGTGCTGGCATAAAAGTGTGACGGTCTGGGTTCAGATCCCCAGAGCCCTCGTAAAGCCAGCAGCACTCATCTGTAATCTCAGCATTCCTGCACTGAGATGGGAGTTGGAGAGAAGAGAACACCCAGAAGCTTGTGAGACAGGTAACCTGGTGTGCAGAGTGGTGAAAACAAAAGACCCTTGCCAGGTGTGATGATACACACCTTTCATCTAACCACTTGGGAAGCAGATGCAAGCAAGTTGATCTCTGTGAGTTACAAGTTCAACTTTAAGCCAGCCAGGACTATATAGTGAGACACTGTCTCAATAAGTAGGTAGATAAATAGATAGATAGATAGATATAGATAAGAGGAGGCCCTCTCTCAAAGAAATTAGACAGTGAAGAGTGGTAGTCAAGGCTACCCTCTGATAGTTACAGCCTCACTGTAGCGTGCATGTGTACACACATACACACACACACATGTGTCCATGCATGCACACAGACACACACAGAGTGAGATAACGCATGGAGTAACATTTAATGCCAGCTAAATACAACAAACTCACTTAATCTTCCCCACTCTGGGAGAAGCCAAGCACGGAGGACTTTGTCAAGGACTATATGCGAAGAACTCAATTGAATTCAAGCAGGAAGCTGACAGAACAAAGAGGTCCCTGTCACCTGGAGACTGAGCACTGAGCTGAGATGCTGCTTACACTGGAACAAAGGGCGCTGGCTGCCGTGAGAAAGGTGAACTGCTTAACTGCGTGCTCTTAATTTGAGCCACTGAATAGACAGCCACAGTGACAAGTGTGGTTTAAGGCCCCTAGTCAAATTCGAAGAAGATCCAGCGTCTGATGAAGTGACTAATACCTTTCAGTTGCCTCCCCGACAGGAGCTGTGTCCTTAGACAGTGCCCCCACCACTGTCCCTACAGATGCCAGAATGTGTCCCTTTCACTAAGAGTCATGCTGCACACCATGTCCTCATAGCTCTTGACCCATCACAGAACAGGAAGTCTTGTAGGACTCTGTGTCTTTATTTGTTCCTGAAATAAATAGTCCAGTGGTGGTCTCACATAACAAGTGGCTTGCTCCCATGGAAGGAAAGTCAATGCATGCCTCTGAGTGTACCCATCACTCCTGGGTGTCTTTGTATCGGATCTTTCAGGGATGGTGTTCAGCTCAGCTAGCCTCAGGAGCACTCTGATATAACTGAGCAGTTTGAAGACATGAAACCTCTAATTTCTCCCAAGACGTTATGCTGTTTTCTCTTTGAGCCTTAATATTTTGCCCATACAACTCACACAATAAAAGCTCAAATTCTAAGTACTGGATGCTTTGCACTTAAATGTGAGGGAGAGATGTAGCCTCATGCCTGTGAGTGCCATGCCCTGAACATGCAAAAATGTGTATAAGTGAACGAGCAGAAGGGAATTCCCAGGCAACCGTGAGGTCATGGGGACTTTTCATTCCTCTTTAATTTCTTTCTCCTAGTTATCTTTCTATTGTTGTGATAAATACCATGACCAAAAGCAATATGAAGGGGAAAGCATGGGAACCTGGAGGCAGGAACTGCTGTAGAGGTCATGGAGGGAAGCTGCTGCTTACTGGGTCCTCCTCATGGCTTGCTCAGTCTGCTTTCTATAACACCCAGCACCATGTTCCCAGGGATGACACTGTCCACAGTGAGCAGGACCCTCCCACATCAATCATTGATCAAGAAAATGGCCATATATTTTCCATTGATGATGGCATTTTCTCACCCAAGGCTCTCCTTCCCAGATGATTCCAGCTTGTGTCATTGACAGAAAACAAAACAAAACAAAAACCCTAATAAGCACCTTCCTCATGCTATTATCAAGTTCTAATGATTAAGATGTGGCACCATGGGACAGGGCTGGACACACGGACTACAGGAGCAGTGAACAGAAGGGAGGAAGTGGTGTTAGGCCTTGATTGTCCCTAAGAGTTGGGTACCTTCTGTCCCTGAGTGACTATAAATAGACATTTGGCTACAGGGTTCTCTAGAAAGAACAAAATGAGTGTGGACCTAAATATCATCGTGTGCAGAAGCCCACACCACTTACCACACACAGACATTGCTTAAATTGAAGTATCAAGTATGCGAAGCTGAGTTTCCTACTGCCAGAAGAAAACAGGAAGAAATATTAGCTGAGGCTTTGAAGCTGGAAAGCAATTTTCAAAACATAGTTACATGCAACTTCAGAAGAAAAAGATGGTCTCTGAATTCTATTAAAACCAAACCCTTCTTTCAAGTTATCAAAGAATAGAAATAGCAAGCTACGAACTGCAGAAGATAGTTCCGTGTTTAACACCTGCCCCCTTATTAATGACCACCTCCTCAAACATTAGCAAATGGCACAAACACAGTTAGCTGATTCCAACCTTGAATAGTGGACTGGAGGGCTTCCTAGAGAGCAGATTGTGATTTCAAAGAGGCAGTTTCTCTTCCAGGGGAGGAAACCCCTTAAACCAAAGGGTGTGCTGGAGCCCGCTTGTGGAGGACACACAAGCCAAGTTCCACAAGCATTTTATCAGAAGTACACCTGGAAGTTTGACTTCCTTCTGGCTTCATGCCTCAACTAGGTCTAAGCTGGGCAAGCAAAAAGGGTAGGGGGCAATGTTGTTTGTTAGTCCTTGATCCTGGCAGAAAGGAATGCAGATTTGATTGTGAGGTTTTTTTTTTTTTTTTTTTTTTTTTTTTAACAAAGAATTGGACTGAAGCTGACTGGAAGCTTTGCCTGGCAGCTGTGCAGAGCATGGGCTACCAGCTGCAGATGAAAATGACAAGGCCTTTAGTTGGCTTTTGCCATAATCTGAGTCAGGGGGGAGAGTGGCTCAGCAGCAGGAGCAGAGGAAGGACTGGGCTGAGCGGTCAGAGTCTGTTGCTGTATGTCATGGAAGGAAGAGAAGGAAGTAAGGATGAGCCCCAGAAGGCAAAGTAGAAGGAGTGAGTGGAGCACATGAAGTCCCGAAGAGAGAGGGCTTAGTACACAGCAGTGCCTCACTGTGTCCTGCCACAGACCCACACGATGATGATGTGCAGACAGGACAGCACTGCCACCAAATCATAGTGGAGTGAGACAACTGTCCTCTGGTGATGTCATAGCTCACGATGTCACAATGCATCACACTAAGGGTTGGGTACCTTGTGGTGAGGGTGTGGACAAGCCCGCTGTGCTGTCAGCATACAGGTGGCTATGCAAAGCATGTAGGTATCATCAAGGATGGTCACAAATGTTTGTGTTAGGTTTTCACTATGCTATTCTTTCCTTCATTATTTTAGAATAGAATATTTCTCATACCAAAGGGTTTGTTGTCAAACATAATGTGGTGTTGTATAATGCTAACAGCCACTGCCTACCTCTCATGCTCACAAGTCTCTCAGCTGACCCTAGATACTGTCAAGCTGACAGTTCATACTGACATCATAGCTTCTTCATCATTTTAAGCAAAACATGAATGAGTGTGCAAGTATATATTTAATTCATGACAACCAGGGTCACATAGAGAGTCTATGTTACAGAGACAGAATATACAGGTCAACATGGAACAGATGTGTCAGAGGGATGGTTTGGACCTGTTTGCTGTCGTAGTTCTCTCTGCCACAGTCCTGAGAAGCCAGTTCCACTTGCAGTCCAAAATTCTCATAAGGCTACAATCACTTAAAACACATTATTCTTACATCCAGTGATATTACCCCATCTCAGGCAGAACATAGGTAAAATGAAAAGGGACTATTGTGAGTGAGATGATGAGGAGGTGACATTTATATAGGGTGTCAACCAAAACAAAAGATGTGTGAAAACACCACATGGAAACAGACTATCTGATAACCCAATAAAACATAGTTAAGAAACAAAGTTAAAAGAGAGATTTTCTTCATGGCTGGATGATGCTACTTGTAGAGACTAGCAGTTACTAAACAAACAAAAAAGAGGTATGGATTACCTCTTTAGGAATGGTTAGTCTGTTGATCAGAGGTTCCTAAACCAATACAAGCTCTTGTCACTCTTGGTTGCCAGTCAAAACTGCATGATAAGACCATATTGCTTAAGACATCACATTGGTTGCAAAATACAAGGAAATCAAGCTTGCCTGAGCTGTCAGTGTCCTACCTGCTAGCCAGCTTTCATGGTCCTGGGGGGTGCTATGTAGGTTGCCACAACAGAAAAGGCACTAACAGTCTTACTCAGCTGTGAACCCCTGAACTGAAATACCACCCTACCAGAGAAGATGAGCCTATGGCGCAACAGTGGCAGAGTTGTCACGGGGAGAACCAAAAACTCTCCAGTTAAACTTGAGGCCACTCCACAGGAGCGGCTCCTAACTGGTGCTGTGAACTCAGTGAAAAGGAATGACTGGGAAATCGGGATGTCTTAGGCAATAACTTATTACTTTTTTTTAAAACTAAATTGACATAGTATCAAACTGCCTTTTAAATATCCATGTTCATACGTTAGGCAAATGATCTGCTAGGTTTTATTCACAGAAGCCTCTCTTTGAAATGAATGGCAGCAGATCAGATGTGCATGGATGTTCGAGGTGCTGAGAATAAATGACAGTTAAGTTCTCAGTTTTAAACAAGACATTTATACCATACCACCCTCCTTAAGGCTCAGGTAATGTCACAGAAGAGAGGGTGGAAAGACAGGATGAGCTGAAAGTCAGGAGAAAGGCTACAAAAAGTCATCTTCTAGGAATGACACATCCATTGCAATCATGAATTCACAGCAGCTGTGGTTACATGTTACTAGTTTGATGTAAAATTGGTTATATCATGGTGGGAAGGACCCATGGGCTGAATTCCTATGAGAAGCAGGGGAGTCATTATCTTCAACTACATCCACTAGTGATCCTACCAGGCTCCAGTAGCTAGTTCCAATCCCATGGTCACACAGATGGCACTGGTTAAACTCAGTGAATCATAGAACAAAACAAAAAGACATAGGGGAGAGACTCTGTAGTGGTATGGAGGGGGAGTTGACAGATGTGGGAAAGAGATAAAAGAGGGTAGTAGTGAGAGTAATCATAATAAATTGTCCACACATATGGAATTATCAGAGTAACACATTTAATTAATAAAAAAGTATTAACATAAATGAAAGCATAGAACTTCTAGGTTGTAATGAAAAATGGTAAATTCTCTACTATGTGCCCCCCAAAAAAAAAAAAAAAAAAAAAAAAAAATCCCATAACGTAATTACTCAGATCTGAAAAACTATCACTGGAAGACAATCTAAGGAGATGGACTTAGGAAAGCTGGGATGGAAAGATGGTGTTTTGTTGAGCTTCTGTATCCTGATCAAAGTGTAACATATTATCACAGCAACCAGAAAGCATAACTCTTCTTCTGAGATGAGTGAAATGAATTGAGAGAGGTTAATTTACTTGTCTAAGTTCTACCTTAAGTTTCTCATTTACCAAAGCCCAATGCTTTCCCACACTGTGGGGTTTGAATGAGAAATGTCCTCCATAGGCTCTAGTATTTGAGCACTTGGTGTCCAGTTGGTGGCACTGTTTGGGGAGATTTAAATGGTGTGGTTTTGCTGGAGGAGATATACATCATTGGGAATGGGCTTTGAGATTAAAAGCTCCCTAACACTTCGGGTTTGCTTTCTCAGTTTTGTACTTGTGGTTGAAAATGTGAGCTCTCAGCTTCCAGCTCCTGCTGCCAATGCCTGATGCTTGCTGCATGCTTCTCCGCCATGATGGACTCATCCCTCTGGAATCAGATGCCAAAATAAACTCTTTCTTCCATGAGTTGCATTTGGCCATGGTGTTTTATCAAAGCAACAGAAAGCAACCAATCCATTTCCCTAGCCACGATATTATTGCCCCTGGGCACACGCTGAGCTGAGGTTAATCGATGAGCCAGTTCTGTCAATACCCACTGTGTAACTGGCACCACACACAAGCTGTCACTTCCAAGACACACACCAGCAGCTGCATCTTACCTAAGGTTTCTAAGAGTTTCTAATCACAGATACCAGAAGACTAAAGTTTAGGAGTGTGCCTTACAGATCACCAAATCTTGGGGACCACAAACCCCACAGGTGGGGGTGGTTCATGTTTCTTGCCCATCAGTTCAAACATCAGAAGAAGGAAGCTGTCCTGGCCTTATCCAGAGCACCCTGAAGAGGAACACTCTGTTTCTATGCCTGCTCTCCCCAGTACTTTAAGAGTGGAGTAAGGTGTACATACTAATTGTTGAGCTGCACACAGATATAAAGTGGGATCTTTCTAAAGCAAGACAGGCCTGTCTCTTCCTCATGGACATCTTGCCCACCTGTCTGTCAGTAGGGATAGCCTCAGGTCTGTGGGGCTTTACAAGAAGCAGTTACATATTGCAGTAGCAGCAAATAGAAGGGCAACGATACAGCTGGGAATATGACTCAGGCAGGGGAATGGGTGTGAGTGTACCTAGGGGTAAGGTTGCTTTTTTGTCCAAGTAGGAGCTCCTACCTGTAGAGGAATTTTAATCCAGTAACATGGCTCTGGCAAAGGTTCACATCCAAAGACCTTCTAGGTCTTTGCGATCCAGCTGGAATGCCACATGCCCTTAGTACACACCTTTCATACCATACAATGAAGGTCAGGTTACTTTATAGAAGGAAGCAGCCATGCTTGAAAGTGGCATCTATTGAGGGTCAGACAAAGTGACAAATCAGAGAAATAGTAACATAATGAGTCATAGATAGGATATGCCCAACTCTAATGGGAACAGAGAAGAAAGACAGAGAGGGGAGGCAGTTTTACCAGGAGAGTTTTACAGAGACAGGTTGTAGAGAGAACAAGCTAGACACAGGTGAAGACAGATGAGCCAGAGAATGAGGAGCCAGAAGATTAGAACAGATTGCTGGAGTTAGTTTGAGGCCAAACAGAGCAATTCAGTCAGAAGCTGAGAGAAGCCAGATTGAATCCATCAGCTTGGAGAGGAGTTTGAGCCAGAACAGCTGAGTCGAACCAGCCAGCCAGAGTTCAGAAAGAACTAGAGTGAGCTTATTCAACAGTAAGTCTCTGAGATTACAATTACATCTGGCAAATAAGTTTCTTTTACATATACCTGGTCCTTCCTCCATCATCCTGCCAAGGACACCCGTGCCTCTTCCCACCCAGACCATAAGGGATGCCATCCACTTGCTGACCTACTGCCCTAGTGGATGAGGCCACAGCCTCCACAGAGCAAGCCTTGGTGCACTTTATCGCCACCTCTTTCTCCATGAAACAGTTCCAAAGAAGATCTCCACTCCTGCAGCCATACATGAATTAATACATCTCTACAATTGGACCTGACTTGGGGGAAGAAAAAAAAAAGGCCCAAACCAGCTTTAGGGCCATGGCAGTTCCTCCAGATTTTTTATTGGCAGCTGATTGCAATGAGGTATGGGGTGTTTGCTAATACATTAATAAAGAACTTTTTCCCATCTGCCATGGGATCCCTGAGGATCTGCTCATCCCCCAAGCCCTTGAGAGGAGTGATATGTGGGTGGAATTGGGCACCAAGGCTGCCTCATAAACAACTCCTCACTCTTGCAACCACTTTAAAATTAGAGCCATCATGTCCAGCTATCTTGGCAAACTCATAAATGACTGTGGGTGGCTCTCAACATCACCTACAAACAAATTAATGTTAAAAATAGATACAGTGATTTCAGAGCAAGGAATCATAGCTCCAAGCAGAAGAAGCCTACAAAAGAAGAGCAGGAAGTGTAAAACCGTAAACATTTGGAAAGTAAGGGGTTAATTCAGCTGGCCAAGTGACAGGTGCCACTGGGCACTGGCACCTTCATCTGAGAACTGGGCATATTCCTATTTCATATATTCTGCAAAAGAGACTCAGTACATTGTTTAAAGTCCTGTGGTTGGTGACCTGAGATTCCGATCTGAGCCTGTCATCTGCAGGTCCCTACTGCACAGCACAGGCAGCCTCCCTAATGTGGCTTGCTTGGAGCTTTGTTGCAGCCAGAAGGCGCAGAGGAAGGCTGGGTGGATCAACTCCCATTACAATAGCAATGGTCAGGGTGGTCGGCATGGAAAGAGAAAAGGGTTGCTTTGGAGGTTCCTTTTGCTTTGTGGCAGGAGGGTTGTGGGAGGCCAAGACACTGAAAAATGCCCAGTTCACAAGGAAGAAGATAAATAGAAAGGGGTGGGGACTAGGCTCCTTCAGTCCTTTCAAGACTGTGTCCCAGTAACCCAAAGGCCTCCCACCTGGTCCCACCTCTTGTAGATTCCTCAACACCTCTGGGGACCAGGATCTCTTCTGGGTATTTAATATCCAGACTGAGAAAGGCAGACACACACACACACACACACACACACACACACACACACACACACACGCACACGCACACACACACACACACACACTCCACACATGCTATGTACCCCCTATACTCCCAACAGTTCCAGTTTCCTATAATCTGTAGATTTTCTCCCCCCACCCCAAGCAGTGAATCCCTTGGCATCATTGGGTGAACCTGGGGAAGCTTTGCAAATGGGGCATTGGTCAGGGTTTTCTGGTACAAGTAGGAGGAGCTCATGGGTGGGTGGAAATGGAAGGAAATCCTATTGAGTATAGGGACCTGGATAACCCCAGGAAACAGCAGGGTTTGTAGGCTCTGGGAAAGACCCCAATTGTGAAATGCGGTGCAAAACCGCCTGGTTTAATAACATCTTAAAGCTTAAACAATTTGGAAAAGCAAAGAGAAGAAAAAGAAAATTGAATTTAAAGAGAACAGAATAAAATCTTATTTAAATCAGCTCTGCTAATTTCGAGCATGCAGCAGTTCAGAGAGGTACTTGGATGCATTCAAGGGGCAGGTTTATAGGTTAAGCAAAACTGGAGACGCCAGCTCAACATCACACAGGGTTCCAGTGTGTCCTCGGATGTTCAAGAGTACCCAGTCACATAGCAACAAAGATGTACTAATGACAGACACTTAACATACTCGTTAAAACAGGTCCCTAAGGAAACTGCTCTGTCTACCCCTTATTAGACTCTCCGCTTCCTGTTCAGGACTGAGAACACAAGTCCTCCTCACGTAGGATGCTTCTGCACAAATAATCACTTTAATTAAAACCCTATTCATTTCCTGTGCTTGCCTCTAGCTGGACACAGCCCAAAACCCCATGTGCTTTGTAACATCACAGAGAATTTCTGTAAACCCAGAGTTTCCTTGAGATTGACATGCAGACCCACGCCCACCCTGGTCCTACACATGGCTCATCAGAACCTCATTACTCCTGCTGTGCAGACCTGGCGGGTGTGGACAAAATGGAAATTTCCAGAAGAGTGTAGGCTGATTTTTCCCTCTCACTGAACCTCACACAAAAGTGGATAATTAGGAAGGAAAGACAGGAATGGCTATCTATAACTGCTGTACCTGGCAGAACACAAAGGCTTGCTGTTGTTTCCAAACAACCAGATCCACGTACATGCCAAGTGGGGATGTGGTGTGAAGGCCAAGCTCTCACTGGACACACCAGTTCCTCTGTCTGATGCTTCCTTCCTCCTCTTTGTCTGTTTGGGGACAGAGTGTGACAGCAACACCCTGTAGAACATCAAGTGTAAATGTGGAGCTCCAGGCTAAATGTTCATGGTGGATCAGGGGGGTTATTTCTACCCCTCTGTCCTTCCTGATGGACCATCTCCCCCAAGATGACACACAGCAGCTTCTCTTCTGTGTCCTCGGGGACTGTCTTAGCGATTCCATTGCTGTGAAGAGATCCCATGACCACAGCAACTATCTAAAGGAAATTATTTAACTGGGGCTGGCTTACAGTTCAGAGGTTTAGTCCATTATGGTCATGGTAGGAAACATGGCAGTGGGCAAGCAGGCATGATGTCAGACAAGGAGCTGAGAGTTCTACATCCAGATTAGCAGGCAGAAAGAAATGAACTGAGACACACTGAGACCTCAAAGCCCACCCCCAGCAACACACCTGCCGCCCCCCACAAGGCCACACCTACTCCAACAAGGCCACAGCTCCTAACAGTGTCATTCCTGGTGACCAGACATTCAAATACATGAGTCTATGGGGGTCATTTCTGTTCAAACCACCACAAGGAACCAACTCAGATATCCACTGATGGTCCGAAGGTCCAAACTCTGGCAGGAATCCCAGTGATGCCAAGCATCAAAGAAAACTAAAGCAACTTTTAAGTCCCCTCTCTTCCCTCCTGACCCAGGAGCTAGTAACAAAGGCATCTCTGCAGGAGAGTCTTGGGGTGGATTCTGACAGGCAGCTTCAAGGTATGCTTCAAACAACTACTCATTGCAGACCGTGACCAACACCTAAAAATTTGCATCAAATCACAGCAGGGGTGCAGTGGAGGCCGAGCCTTTCTAATACACCCATGGTTGCCTTTTACTCACTCTGCACTGATTTCACGAGGGCCCTTCCAGGGGTCGTTGCTGGACAATGGTCAGCCAAGCATGAAGAAGAGAAATCAACAGGCAGACAGAGGGCAGAGGTTTTCAGACACTGTGATAGCTGCTATTGCTGTTTTCACAAAACGCCTGTAGAATATGCTCTGTCCCCAAACCTGCCTACACCACCCTACATGAGACTCGCACAGGTTCCCAGTAGTGGCGTAGTCCCCTGCACTCTCGATCTCTCTCTCACATCCTTTAAAAAAAATGCATTGGCAACTTCAGGTTTCAAAACAGAACTATTGGACAGGAAAGAAATGGAAGCAAAAAGAGAGTGAGGAAGGATTGAGGAAATAGTAAGAGCACTCATTCTGGAGGGTGGCATCCAGCTCATAACAGATGGTGTCATACAGACTGCCTGTGCCACTAGTAAGATGACAAATGAGCCCCAGTTGCTTTTGACAGAACATCAAATGCCACTGAACACAACGGCAAGCCCACTCACTCCCATTCCAGTCACATGCCTGTCTGACTACAGGAAGAAGCAGTCTTGGATTGATGCTGACCTGGTCCAACCACCTTCCTGTTCCATGTCAGTCTTCATGTCAGCCAGTGAAGGACATGATCTTGGCTCAGAACTGTGGCAGGTGGGGGATTTAATGACACCATGTAAGTTCCATGCAGGATGATTTTATAATTGCCTTCAGTTGAAGACAGCTGAAGCTGTTTCCTTACCTGTGGGTTCATGTAGGTAAAGAGTACATCACTAACAACCCTGTGATGTCCCTAACAGTGCAGGAAGTTCTCAGAAGCAAAACAAAGCTCCTGTGGGCAAGTGAGACCCCTGTGTCATTAGGTCATCTCACAGCCTGCCCTCAGAAGTTACAGAGTCAGTCATACTGGTGGAGACGGAGCATCACTTCACAAGGTCATTTCTGCCACTCTGCTGGTGGGAACGTGCCTGGGGGGTAGCCGTCAGCTGGCATCCGATGGAATAAAGACAGAGGATGCTGAAGGACTGAGGCAGGCTGGAATCTGATAGGAGGACATTTTATACATGCTGTGTTTCCTACTTCTTGGTGAGTACTTCGCCATAGACCCATCTAGGACATTGATTGACAGAGCAAAGGTCGACATGCTGCTAATCAGAAAGAAAACAGGCATCTGGTATAAAGAATGGATGAAGAATGAGAAGAATTCCTGAGATGGGGATGCATCAAAGTTCTTCAGTAAGTTGCCCTGGTACTTGTCTTGCAGGAGAAACTTCACCTCCATGCAAAGTGGTCTTGGGACTGGAGCTAAGAATGAGGACAGCAAAGGCAAGATTCCAGCTCTCATGAGTCACCCAGCCTTAAATGCCTACATCCCAAGTCAGGGGTCAGATACAAGCATGTGATTCAATGTAACAATTACAATCAGGTGTCCACACGTGACAGACATTACTTTAGGTCCTGGGAATATGTGGGGAACAAGACAAGTTGGACCCTGGCTCCAGGAGCTCACATCATTTCGTCTGGTGATGGGAAATACCCTTAAGGAAATAAGTGGACATACCTGCCTATATCATAGCTTTGGGGGAGGGGTGCTGGACCAAACAGGATATTTCCAGAATTCCTTTTCTAAGGAGATGTAAACTACCTCCACCCCTTCCTTATAGACACATCCATCCCCACCAGCTTCTTACAAGATCCTGACAACAAACCTAAAGTATGATTCCACCAAAGGGCTCCCTGGTGGAACAATAAGTTTCTTTAGATTACTTATACAGCTGCAATGAAAAGTCTTCACCCAGCATGGATGGTGAGGGTCTCCATAACCACACAGACAGAGCCTCTTCAGTTAGCCTCCCCAACCTATATACTTTTGCACCTTTCTCAGAGGACACATGTAACTAGGGCAGAATTACATACAAACCACTGGGAGGAGAAGCTGGCATCTCAAGGGAGGGTCCAATGACCCCCCACTCCTCCCCTCTTCTAAAGGAAGGTAATAGTCTTCCAATGGACTCTTGGAAGCAGGCACAGTCTGATGAAGACGGTCATGCTTAGAGGACACAAGGCAACATGAAAGGGATGCCCAGGAACTGAATGATGCCAAGTGATCTCAGGAAGCCAGAAGCCAGGTGGTCCCACAGAGGAACAGTCTGACTGTTGCCTCTCCTTCAATATCTTCTGTTGGAACCCTGCAGGGCAGTCTGACAGGGACCAGGAGTCAGAGTGTGTGCAGATGGAGCCTAGGAGGAAGCAAGGAAGGAGGTGCCTGGTACACATCTGGCTTCAAAATCAGCAAATGTCCCAAACTCCTCACACATTACTAGGGACAATGATCATCATGTCACTGTCTTCAAAGAGTCTTCTTATTTACACATGGCCATTGATATGGCTCAAAAATAAGAACCTAAGCCCATCTGTGAGGTCCCTTGGGGCACTGGTAGCCGTTCCATGCAGGGCAGAGCCCAGTGTGAAAGTGCCGTGGGTAAACCCAGCCACTGAAGTTGCCATAGAGTAGCCCCATGCACCTGCTACTTCTGCTGGCCATGTCTGCAAGCTGCTGGGTGAGAAGCTTCTATGGACCTGGGAGGCAGACCCTGTCAGACTTGGGAATCAGACAAATGTGTTACAGTGGAGTCCTCCATGGAATGATCCACGCATGCTTGGGGAATCTCCTGCACACTCTAAGCCTCAGTTTTTCCATCTAAGGTGGCCCAAGTGTGTTCACTGAGTTCTCTTCTTTCAACTTTGAATGGGTATAAGGGTGGGAATCTATGTAGCGAGGGCTGAGAGGTGGTGCAGGGAAGCAGCGTAAGTCTGCAAATACAAAGCAATAGAGAAGAAAACCCCACTATCTGCTTAATAGGCTTAGAGAGGAGGCACTAAGGAGACCCTGCAAATTTCTGGGCAGGGCTCACACTGTACCTGTTGCCTTGTCACACCATGCCCCACTGTTTCAAGGGGAAGTGCAGCCAAGCCTCAGAAGGAACAGTGTCTGAGATCACATTGTTCACAATCAACAATGGGAGGAGAAAACAATACAGAAACGATCATGCTGAGAGCAGGAGGGTAAGGAGATCGGAATGCTGGGTCATGGCATATCCCATCAGATGCTGCTGTGTTGAATGGGTTCCTCAAAGTCATGGGTTGGAGACTCAGCCTCCAGATTTGTCTTAGTGCAGTGGGGAGCTGGGGTCTTTGGAAGGTAATTAGAGTTTAGGTGAGGCCTGCCTATGATGTAGCGTAGGAGGGGCATATAAAAGCAGGAAGGGAGACCTGAGCCAGTAGCTTCCTGTCTCACTAAGCAGTTACCTCTACCACACCCTCAGCATCCCTCAGCAGATGCTGATCCCACACTCGCTCTTCAGCTTCTCGGCCTCTAACGGTCAGAGTGCTTAGCAGCTGTGGAGACTTGGCATGACTTCCATAGGTTAAAAAGCCAGGTGATGGGTGGGATGTGAATTTGCAGAGGGATTGTCTTGCAGGTGTCCTGAGAAAATCACCCCAGGCAGAGGAAGCATCAAGGATAAAGATCTGTGGCAGGAGGGTGTGAGGATGTGGGAGTGGTGGGGGGCTGTCATGTGACTTTGAAACAGGGATCCAGGGCTCTGCTGTCCCCATTTAATTTCACCGGTTCAAGCAGGTGAAGGTTTCCCATTAAGATGTGTCACGTTCTAGCGCAATTTTGGTGCTCCTTGGGATAGGAACCTACCATAAAATCTCTTGGTCACCAAACACACGTGGGCTTTATCTACACATTCTATGCCTCCTGCCAGCAATTTCATGCGTATAAATTATCAGCAAATGTATAGCTCGGTACCAATGCTTTCAGGCGTTCTCAAAAGGAAATGTAAAATGCACATAGTGTGACACCTCAGAATTTCCAAGAGGCTGTCATACCCTGGATCTCAATTGGCCTGTGCCTCATAGAGCACAGAAGAGATGGGGAGTTCTAGATAATGTACCCATCAATACCAACAATATCCTGCCTCCACTACTCATCACCCCTTTTCTCTTGTGTTGAGATGCATTCCTCTCTCATCTTGATATCTTAGAGGCTTATCTCTGGGTCCATTTGCAGACGTTTGAGAGACCTCAGGCTTTGGTGTGAGATTTGAACCCATCAGGATATTCAGGAGCCAGTTTGTAGTGACACTGGAAACCAATGGCAAGATTTTCAGAAATTTTTCAAGTGGTCTGACACCAGCTTGTTAGATTGAAATCAGCAAAGGGTGAACCTACTCCCAAGAGCAGAAACCACTGAGAACCAGGGCTTGTCCCTTTTCCCCAGCCCTGGGAGAGCTGGTTCTTAGGAATTTCCTAGCGTACCCCGGCTTCTCAGCTCAGTGCTGCCTTGGGTGAGCTTGTAATCTTGTGAATATTTAACGCCCGACCTCAGCCTCTTCAACTGTAAGCTGGAGATGAAAATGTCCATCTCATAAGATGGTACTGAGGATTCACTGAGATAAAAAAGAAAGAGCCTCATGCCATAAGTGACAATAAATCACCATGTCTGCGATGATTGAAAACCATGGTGGTATGGTTTCAGCGTGACACATCATCACATGTGCTTGCAAACAGATGCTCAGTTGGTGGTGCTGTTTGGAGAAGTTGTAGGGTCCTTGGAAATTGGTCCTCAGCTGGAGCAAGTGGGAGACCAGAGGGTGGGTCGTATGGACTATAGTCTGGCCCTGGATCCAACTGAATTCCCTGCCTCCTGATCTGCTGAGATGTAGTAAGTCATAATTGCTAGTTCCCACTGCCTCAGTCAGAGTCCCAAACCCCATCCCTCCCTGCCACAAAAGACTGTAGTACCTCAAACTGTGAGTCAAAATTAATCCATCCCTCCCTGCCACAATGGACTGTAATTCCTGAAACTGTGAGCCAAAATTAATCCCTCCCTCCCTGCCACAACGGACTG
>CAJQZJ010034048.1:1100884-1157335 GCA_907164525.1 Lophiomys imhausi
ACTGTAATTCCTCAAACTGTGAGCCAAAATTAATCCCTCCCTCCCTGACACAATGGACTGTAATTCCTGAAACTGTGAGTCAAAATTAATCCCTCCCTCCCTGCCACAACGGACTGCAATTCCTCAAACTGTGAGCCAAAATTAATCCCTCCCTCCCTGCCACAACGGACTGCAATTCCTCAAACTGTGAGCCAAAATTAATCCCTCCCTCCCTGACACAATGGACTGTAATTCCTCAAACTGTGAGTCAAAATTAATCCCTCCCCTTTTTGGTTGCTTTTGTCTGCTATTTAACTACCACAAGGAGGAAAGTAACAAATACATTCATATGGCAATATTAACTCTGAGATTTAGTTACAGAAAACACAGAAAGCAGTCAGAGAAACCTGTATGAAGGTGCCATACTGTGGCACTTCAACACAGCCAGGGGATCCAGGGAGTCCGGGTTTGTGCACATGACTTTGGCATTGATCCTCCTTGGGGGGCTTTTGGGTCCCTCGGTAATTTCCTGACATACACAGCCAACCCCCCTGGCCCAGCTGCACCACTCCTGAGCCCTGATTTGCAGTGTGGCTCCTGGCTTCTCACACAGCTCTCTGAGTGTCAAGGTGCACCTGGTGAGTCACACTCTAAGTGGCTCACACTCAGAGGCTTCTCCCCATTCAGAAATAGTAATCCCTGACCATTACAACAAGAATGAGGACCTGGAGTCCTCAAAGCTTGAGCCAAAGACACCAAAAACAGTGTACATATTCAGATAGTCCAGGATGAGAAAAAAAAAAAAACCCTGGGCAAGGCAGCACAGCCTCTTCCTCTGATACAAGTGGTTACCATGGCAATGAGATCTCTTAGATACATGGAAGCCAATGACATCACAGTTAAAATTGTAAAAACCTCATTAGCATTGTCATCCATGTGTCAGGGGTTGACCGAGATGCCTCTTGGTCCCCAGGATATGGTGGACATTTGGAGTCTCACTACTTTAATAATGTTAGAAATACCAGGGACTAGACAGTATGAGGGAGGAGAGAGGGTAGCATGGTGCTCCCAATGTGGACCTGACTTCCCTCCTCTGCCAGCTGTGGAAGATAGGGGTGATGATTCCACTCAGTTCTAGCACTATTATCTACCACAGCGCTTGGCAAATGTGGTAGTTGGAAGTACTGAACAACTGAATTTCCTGCATAGCAGACACCAGAGACACAATGAAGAAGGAGGTGTGAGCCCCTCCAGGAGTGGAGCGCTGCTAATGGAGGAGGCAGATGAACGCAATACTGCTGCCCTGTCCTATACCAACTGGGCATCCTTCGGAGGATGAAGAGCTAGTCCATCTCCAGACATTTGAAAAACAGGACATTGCCTAGACTCTACCAGGAGTCCAGTGAACACTTGCAGAAGAAAGAGCAGGCATTCCCAGGAAACCCTGAGTAGTAGAGTTCCAGCAGAGGAACAGGCATATGAGGGCCTGGAGAGGTGAGCATAGTGGGTCTTACTTGACACTTAAGTTACAGACCACTCAGTATAGTTGCAGTTAAATGCACGAAGATGATGGCAAGGACAGAAGAGCGGGGATAGACTGGACACAGTATCAGAGCCCAGACTTAATAGACATTGCTCTGTGGGCTTTCAGGAGTCACAGTGATGTTTCATCCACAAGTCAGATCTGCATTTTGATTAAGTTCTCCCTGTCAGACAGACTGGCAAAGGCTGACTGTGGTGTTGCCTACACATGCTCATGTTTGGGAACTGTCTGGACTCACTTCTAAGAAAACTGTGGCAGTCTTCTTCAAGGGGTGAATCCTTTGTAAGAGGTTCTTCAGGGCTTCCAGTCCCCTCCTCAGCCCCCTGATCTCCCTGCTTCACCCAGAACAGCTCTGTCTTTAAATGATTCCCATAATCCTGCTTCAATAAGAGATCTTTGGGTGCCATATTAGCATCTGTGTCTTGATGTGTCCTATGTCTACTCATAGAGGGTTCTAGAAACATTGTTGCTATGGCAGGTAGTAACACTAAGTTCAGGACTTGTCCCCTTCTTAGGCCATAAGGTGCTCACTCTCACAGTGAGTGAGAGTTTTGTCTATATGGTGACAACTGTCTCCCTTACTCAATTCTACAACGCATCTTAACAGTGAGTCTGGTAAATACAGCCAGTGAGGCTGACAGAAATGAATTTCAGCACACTATGAAAACATAAATAAATTGCCTACCCACTAACCTTTATTCAATCCAACAACCTGGTATGCAAAACTCTAGGTACATTTTCCGAAGTCCTCATGCCCAATGCTGAAGGAGAGGAGAGAACACGGAGCCATGCAGGGAGATCAGAAGTGACCCAGTGGAAGGACTCTCAGCCATAGTCAGCCCGGTCTGAAGGGACTATAGTATTCATGGAGACCATTCATGGAAGGGGTACACCTGACAAATACTGAGCAGGTTACTTGTTTCTGGTCACTCCATTTGGTCTGTAAACAACACCATGAAATCAACATTGCATCTCTTTGGCTTTACAGACTAGGGACCAGACTCAGAAAGGCAAGTGGACTTTCTCTCAAGTGTGCCTTCCCTAGCCCAAGCTGCCACATAAGTGCAGTACACAGGGATGCTTACCACTCCCAGCTCTGGAGGAATGGATTCCAGAGTCAGGCAGCCACCATGGTCAGTTCGGGCGAGGATAATGTTTTCCCTCCTAACTTGCAGACAAATCAGCATAATACACTCTTTCTCCCTTTCCCTTTCCTCTCCCTCCCTCTCCCTCCTTCCCCCTTCTCTTTCCTTTCTTCCCTTCCCCTCTCCTGTGGCACTCATTCTCTCCTCCTAGAAGAACCCAATTCTGTTAGATTCCAATATAATCCATCTATCTCTTGGTTCTCCGTCTCCTTATCTGGGTTGGGAGGCTTTTGGTCCACAGCTGCCTGCTTCATGGCATTTGTTGGGCTGGGGTCAGAACCAGTCAAGTCAGTCTTGAAGGAAGATTATTAGGCCACCTTGCCCCCTTCCCTCTTCCTGTTCCTAACCAGGGCTCCCTAGGACACTGAATTACCCCCACTCTCTGTCTTACAATTCTTCCTTTTTCTCCTTCACTGGAGTTGTCTTAATCCCAGGAGAGTACGGCAGTTTCACTTTACACAGGTGAAAATATTGCCCTTGACAGCTTGGCTTGGGTTATCCCAGCTTGGGAGCACAGATCATTCATTCCACAGAGGCAAAGCTATCGTGGAAACTAATCAATGCTAAGCTTCCGCTGGTGCCAATCAAGGAGCCTGTCAGTGGGGAAGAGTGATGGGATCGAGCCTTCTCCAGGCTGCAGTAATTCACCCTACAGGAAATGAACCCCAGAGCTGGCACACAATTAATCCAAGGTGAGAGTGCTAATGAACCCAACAAGCACCTCCAGTTACTCATACCCCTTGTAGGGCAATAAAGGCCACACAGGACAACCAGAAAGAAGGAGTCTGTCAAGGAGAAGGTTGGAAGGGCAACAGGCAAGGCCAGAAGTACCCGTGAAGGAGTTAGATGGAGGCCACAGAGGCAGACAGCCTGCCTTCAAGTCCCATCTGGTTGCTTACTACTAATATGACTCAGTGACCCCATCTGTAAGATGGGAAAATGGAGTAATAAGAAGAAATTCATGAGGGTGCCTGGAATGCACAAGTAAAGTCTGGGGAGCAGTTGGAGGATTTGGGGGTGTCTGACTAACTTGGCTAAAGGAGATGCCATGTACAAAGGTCAAGAGGCAGGGAACCATCGGCAGATTGGCATTTCTAGGATAAAAATTCGAAGTGGAAATAACGATCAAGGATGGAAAGGAGAGAAAGTTCCAGAAACAAGAATTATAGCAGACAAGGTGTCAGACTCAGAAGGAGGAATTTATCACCTCTGTTCAGGGCATCCTTGCTATATGGAGTGAAACATGGGCTCCAAGTCCTTCTTAATACCCCTGGGGGCCAAGCCACCTCCCCACTCACCACAGGTTCACCAGGAAGGGGTGCTCTAATCCCTGCATGATCTGCAGCTCCCGGAACACGTTCCGCACCTCATCCCGCTCCACACACTTTTGCTTGTTCATGTACTTCATGGCATACATCTTCTTCGTGTCTCGCTTCTGCACGATGCATACCTGCAAGACAGCCAGAAGAAAAAACACTCAGGGAAAGATGAGGGAAAGGGAAGGAGGAGGAGGAGGAATGTCAAACCCTCACTGACATCCCATTCCATGCCTGGGTTTCATTTATTCCAACCACTTGCTAGCAAAGCAGCTCAGCCAAGCCTCTCTGAATCTACAAAGCAGGCACCAGATGAGATCTGGCACTTAAATGTAGACAGTGAGTAATGGCTGTTGGTGCAACACTGGAAATGCACCAATAGATTCAGAAGATAGAAGGAGAAGTCCTGCCCTCTAGAAGCTCACAGCCCAACCACAGCACTAGTCTCTGCGATGGTCAAGCATGTGTGCCATTGGCTATGTAACCCTGGGATGTGTGCACACATGCTGTGGGTCCCCTCAGACTCCAGAAGCTGCAACCCCAGGACACATTGTGCACTCAGGGTTAAAAACCTCACCTCAAGAAAATATGGCAGGGCTGGAGAGATGGCTCAGCAGTTAAGAGCACTGGCTGCTCTTCCAGAGGTCATGAGTTCAATTCCCAGCAACCACATGGTGGCTCATAACCATCCATAATGTAATCTGGTGCCCTCTTCTGGCCTGCAGATATACCTGCAGACAGAACACTGTATACATAATAAATAAATCTTAAAAAAATAAAAAATAAAAAATAAATAATAAAAAAAAGAAAATATGGCTATGGCATACACCTGGGAATTCATGCTTTGACCCTGTCTTGGGATTACACCATGGATATTTATGTGTGCATGCCACAGACCCTGCACAGTGACCTCATTCTTGGGACACTTGAAGAAACCTGGAGGAACAGTGTGGAGCCAACCTAAGAGAGAAGTGCTCTGTGCCGCACGCAGTAGAACTGAAGGGACAGGAAAACTGAAGCCTGCTGGAGTCCACATGATGCCAGCACTAGCCGTGGGTACTTCATGCAGAGCTTCAGGATGTGGTATTTGCCATGATGACTTTCCATCTTGCTTTGGTCCAATATTTCCTGGTTACTCATTAGTTCTTCTCTTTTTGAATGGCAGTGTTTGTTCTGTACCTTGTACATTATAAAGTATGTGACTTGATTTTTGTTTTTATTTTATAGAGGTTTACAAATAGACTGTATTGAGCCTCAGAAGAGACTTTAAACTTTTAAATTATGTGGGAACAGATATGCACTATGGGGACTTTTGAAGTTGGAATGAATATATTTTGCAGTATGAGATAACCGTGACAGAGTGGGGACCAGGGATATAGAATGTTTTGAATGTGGAATGTTCCCCATGGGCATATATGTTTCAACACTTGGTCCTCAGCAGGGGGTGCTGTTTTGGAAGTTTGTTAAATCTTTAGGTGGTATAAAGCCTTGATGGAAGAATTGGTTTATTAAGACTGGATGTTGGGGTTTAATATCCCAGTCATACTTCTTGTTCCCTCTCTGCTTTCTGCCCCTTTAAATGTGAGAAGTCTCGGCTACACATTCCTGCCACCATGGAATCATTTGCCTCCATGTTTTGCAGTCCATGGTTCACTGTATCATCTTAAACTGTAAGGCACAATGAGCCATGCCTCGATCAGCTGCTTCTTCAGAGGGATTTAGCTAGCACAGGAAGAAAGTGAACAACTACACTTGGTTTCAGTTACCCACAGTCAACAATGGTCTGAAAATGCTAAAAGAAACCTTCACAGACAAATCATTCAGAAATTCTAAATTTCAGTCCATCATTTCAGTATACTTCCATCTCACATTTTCCCACTTCACTCTGTCCACCATATCTATACCATATGTGCTAAATCCTTTTTTGCTTTTATATTATTTAAGAATTTCCTACATGCATACAATGTATTTGTTCAAATACATCCCCCTTTTCCTTCCCTCTAATAACTCTTCTGTCTCAGCCACCACTATTCTGTCTCAATTTCATTTATCTTTTTTTTTTCATTGACATATCTTTCAACCTTTTATTGTTTTGCAGATATTAGAAAAGGAAAGTACTTTAACATTTATTTTTGGTGTTGCATGCTTACAATAAGGAGAGATCCTTTAAAAATTGAAGACAAATAAATTCTTCAGTAACATTTGTTCCATATATGATTGTTAACATTATCTGGGAAGATGTGAAGATTCCCTAGAAATTTATTATATTATCTCAATAAATAAAATAGGGGTAAAAACTAATAGCATTGATAGTGATTCTTTTTTTTTTAATATATATATATATAAGTACTTTTTTTTTTCTTCAAGTTACATCTTAGTCACAAACCCTTCCCTATTCCCCCTTCCTGGCCCACCCTTCCACCCTCTTCCCCCCCAACAGCTTCCTATATAATCAGATATAGTTATCCTTCTCAGCTCTCTGAGGTGGTTGAAGAATAGACAGCTTGAGTCTCATAGCTAAATCTTGAGTTGTTTAGGAATCAAGAGGGCATTCTAGATCTAAGAAGATGGTTATAATAGTGATGCAAGTTAGTATGAAAGCTAAGTCAGTTATAGAACTTTAAACTCATGGAGATGGTTAGAAGGTAGAAGGTTAAAGTCAGGGGCCAAATATGTATGAACTGGACATTGGGAAGGTATACTGGGCCATTTAACTCTCATAAATGTGTTATATTTAATTCTGCTGTTTTGTATAGAATTTACTGTTATAAGAGAAAGAACCATTCATTTATCTTTTTTAAACTCACTAACTCATACTCTGTATAGGTGTAGAACAATTTACTGGAGCAAGGTGTCTTCCCAGGGACCACATTCCTGAAGAAACCTGACTCTCCTGTCCGCAGTAGCCATTACTTGCTAATTACTTCCTAAAGATGTGCAGGGCTTCATGAACCCCTCCCAGATCCATGCTAGGGGCTTGGTTGGCTTGATCTTGTGCTGGTCTTGTGCATGCAGCCACAGATGCTGTGAGTTCATGAGTGCAGAAGCCCTATCGTGTCTTGAAAATACTGGTTTTTATGAAAATGTATACTTCCTTTGGCTCTTAAAACCCTTCTACCAACACCTCAAACCTGAAAACACTTCCAATTTCCTTCAGCAATGCCAGTATTGCCCTAATACCAAAACTAGACAAAGACACAACAAAGAAGGTCAATTATAAAAGCTAATCTCGCCAATGAACATAGACATAAAAATCCTCAATGAAATGCTTGCAGACCACATTTAAGAAACATCTACAAGATTACCCAATATGATGCAGTTGATATCATCTCAGAGATTTAAGGATGGTTCAGCGTATGCAAATCATTGTAATCCACTACATAAATAGTCTTAAGGACAGAAACCACATTATCATCTCATTAGATGCAGAAAGGTTTTGACATAACCCAACATCCCTTCACGATAAAAGTCCTAGAGAAATTATGGAACCAGGGGATATATATCAATGCAATGAGGACAATTTACAACAAACTCACAGCCAAGATCATGTTAAACTTGGAAAAATTCAAAGCATCTTACTACAATCAGGAACAAGACTCTCCCCACTCTTTATCAATATAATGCCTGAAGTCTTAGCTAGAGCAATAAGACAAGCTGAAGGAGATATAAAGGGGATACAAATAGGAAAGGAAGAAATCAAAGTATCCTTATTTGCAGATGACACGACTCAATCTATATATGAAAGACCCTAAAGATTCAAGCAGAAAACTTCTATAGCTGATGAATATGTTCAGCAAAGAGACAGGATAGAAAATTAACGCATAAAATCAGTAACTTTCCCATATTTAAATAAGAAATACACTGAAAAAGAAATAAGGGAAACAATATTATTAATAATAGCCTCAAAAAATCTTGGAAAAAAATCTAAGACAATGAAAGGCTTGTATTTAAGACATCGCAGAAGACATCAGAAAATGAAAAGACATCTCACACTCACAGAAAGATGGATGACATAAAAATGTCCATCCTAACAAAAGCATCTTAAAGATTCAATTCAATCCCCATCAAAAAATCCAATGCAGTTCTTCACAGAAACTTACTAAACAATCTCAAAATTCATATGGAAACACAAAATACCTATGGTAGCCAAAACAATCCCAAGCAATAAAAGCAGTGCTGGAGGTATCACGTCCCTGATTTAAAGTCACACCTCAGAGCTACAGAAATAAAAAGGAGCATAGTGTTAGTGCTTGCTCACCTTGCACAAAACTCAACTTCAATGACTCAAGACCTCTACATAAGACCTGATACCCTGAACCTCATAGAAGATTCAGTATAAAACCAGCTTATAAGTACAGAAAAAAAATTATGAAAAGGGTGATTCTTCAGTGTGCAGTAAATTTGAGATACAAAGTATACACAAAGGCCTTCAGGGGTTCTGCCTGAGGGGATTCAAGCAGGAGGCTCCAGAAGCTCTGAGACCATGTCTGAAAGCTGACAGCAGTGGGTGGATAATGTCACCAATCAGAGCCTCTTGTTTATGTTGTTTCTCATTTGAATACTCAGAAGAGGACTGGGAACCAAACAGGAGACGGGAAGATGGAATATTGGAGACAGCACTGCTCTGCATCTCAAAAAATCTAAAACAAAATCACCAGATGCATGGTTTCAGGAAGAGCCTCCCTCTGCTGACTAATTCAGCGGTCACTTCTGAAATCCTGTGTGGTTCCATGAGAGAGAGAGAAGAGGTGTGGATTCTATCTCCTGGATGCTATGGTATAGCAGACCGCTCAACAGAGGTAAGCTGGTAGGTGGGCTGTCTCCCTCAGAGCTGCCAAATTTTAATTCACCAATTTCAAAACAGAAACACATGACTTGTAAAGAAAAAGGAAAACAGTATGACTGATCTTAAGGTTATCACTCTTCAATATCTCAAACTAAAGATAATGAAGTAATTAAAATGCTAAAGAATTTGCCAGAGTATTAATAGCCAAAAGAGAAAAATGCCAACTTGAAAAAGCAAACTCATCACAATGATCAGAGACCTCTCAACAGAATGCAAAAAAGCTAGAAAAGCACAGAGTGACTTCATCCAAGTTCTGAGAGCAAATAACTACCAATCAAGAACGATATATTCAGAAGAGCTAATTTTCAAAGTTGATGGAAAAATAGCTTCAACAAGAAGCACAACTTAAATGACCGATGAACAACAAGTGAGGACTGCGGAAAATACCTGAAACACGGGGAAAAAGAAGGAAGATGATCACAAGTGAATGCATAGGAAAAAACAATGAGAGAAATAACCAAGCACATAACTAGGAAAGAGTCAAACATGCCCAGCTCAGTTATCTAGGAGTCTCCTGAAATGAGCAAGAGAAAGAAAAGAAAAACAAAACAGTAATTCAAAAGGAAAAACAAACAAAATTATAGGAATCATCAAATATCTTTCAATAAAAATCTAAATATAAATATTCCCCCCCCCATGCCTTCTGGGACAGAGGCCAGCTCACCTGAACTGAGAGCTGTGCCCCAAGCTCCATTGTACCTTCCCTGCCCTGCTGGAGTTGCCAAGGCCTCACTCCTCAGGAGCATCCAGATCCATCCTCCTGACCCAGCCCCACCTCAGGTCTACTTGAACCCCAACATCTAGGTTAGGTCTCCCTTCTTCTCCTCCCCACCAGCCCCCCACTGTGCCCAACATGCTGGGGGCCCTCCAAGCTGAACTGAGCTGTGGGGCACTCCCTCCAAATGTCATCTTCTGGACCTGTGCCTCCTGGTCCAGATACACCGACCTTCATCCTCAGGACCACTCAGCTCTTGCTTACAGACTGTGGCCTGCCAACCTCTACTGACATCACTAGGAGGATCAGCTGGATCTCAGGAATCTGCAGGCTCGGAATAACACCTCCCACCCTAATCCCTGATTGGGGGGGGGGGGCGGTCCCATTTGGGACACAGCAGGAAGGGAAGGCACCAGGAACAAACAGCTAAGAAACACCAAATGATAAAAGGCCAGTAAAAGAACAGAACTGACAAAAGTCAGGGAAATATGACTCCAACAAAACTCAAGAAAGATGATGAAACACAAGAAGATGATGACAAATGTATACTTATGAAAATGTTAGAAGCCTTGAAAGAAGAAAATTAATCCCTTAGAGAATCTAAAGAAGTCACAATCCTACAGATGAAAGCAATGGAGAATTCCATTAAAGACCTCCAAGCTAACTCAGTCAAGACAGAGTGGGAAAGAGACAAAGCTATGAAAGATTTGCAGGCAAAGACAATCAAATTGGAACAGGAAATATATAAAACACAAAACCTGAACTTGGAAATGGAAGCAATAAAGAAAACACAAACAGAGACAATCCTGGAGTTGGAAAACCAATGAAAGGGAACAGGAACTACAGACAGGAGAATCACCAATAGGATTCAAGAGATGGAACACCGAATCACAGGCATGGAAGATTCAATTGAAGAAATCAGGACAACAACCAAAGAAAATGAAAAATCTAAAAAAAGTCCTCACTCATACCATCCAAGAAATCAAGGACTCAATGAAAAGATGAAACCAAAGAATTATAGGCATAAATGAAAAAGAAGACTCGAGACTCCAAGGACCAGGAAACATTTTCAACAAAATCATAGAAGAAAATTTCCCAAACCTAAAGAAAGACATGCTGGTAAAAATCCAAGAGGCATACAGAACACCAAATAGATTGTATCAGAAAAGAAATTCCTCCCGCCATATAATAGTGGAAACTCCAAATATATAGAACAAAGAATATTAAAAACTATAATAGAAAATGGCAATGTAACATATAATGGCAGACCCATCAGAATTACACCCAACCTTTCCTCAGAAACTTTAAAAGCCAGAAGGACATGGTCAGATGTCCTACAAGCCCTGAGAGAACACAGATGCCAGCCCAGGCTACTGTACCTAGCAAAAATTTCAATCACCATAGATGTAGAAAACAAGATGTTCCATGAAAAAAAAAAAAAACAAATCCAAACAATATCTACCCACAAATCCAGCTCTACAGAAGATCCTAGAAGGAAAATTCCAACCGAGAAAAGGTAACTATAGCCAAGAAAACACAGGAAACAAATAACTCCACTGCAATTAAACCAAAAGAAACATGCAATTGCACTACCACCACCTACATCAAAATAGCAGGAAATAACAAACCAGGGTCATTAATATCTCTCAACATCAACAGAAACAACTCACCAATAAAAAGACACAGGCTTATAGAATGGATCTGTAAACAAGACCCATCATTTTACTGCAAAAAAGTAATGCACCCCAACAACAAAGATAGACTTTACCTCAGAGTAAAGGGTTGGAAAAATGTTTTCCAAGCAAATGGTCCAAGGAAGAAAGCTGGAGTAGCCATCCTAATATTCAATAAAATAGACTTTCAACCAAAATTAATTAAAAAAAAGATAGGGAAGGACACTATATACTTGTCAAAGGAAAAAAATCATCAAGATGACATCTCAATACTGAATATCTATGCCCCAAATACAAGGGCATGCACATTTGTAACAGAGATACTACTAAAGCTTAACCCACACACTGATCCACACACACTAACAGTGTGAGACTTCAATACCCCACTCACATCAATGGACAGGTCATCAAGACAAAAGTAAAACAGAAAAATAATGAGACTCACAGAGTTCATGAATCAAATGGACCTAATAGATATCTATAGAATATTTCACCCAAACTCAAAAGAATATATCTTCTTCTCAGTACCTTATGGAGGAACCTTCTCCAAAATTGACCATATATATAGTCTACCACAAAGAAAGCCTCAACAGATAGAAGAAAATTGAAATAGCCCCTTGTATCTTAATGGACAACCATGGAATAAGCTGGACTTCAACAACAACAACAACACAAATAACAAAAAGCCTATGCATTCATGGAAACTGGAAAACTCTCTACTCAATGACTACTGGGTCAGGGAAGAAATAAAGAAGGAAATCAAAGACTTCCTAAAAATCCAATGAAAATGAAGGTACAACATATGCAAACATTTGGGACACAATGAAAGCAGTGCTACAAGGAAAGTTTATAGCATCAAGTGCCTTCAAATTAAAATTGTGACGGCTCATATTAGCAGCTTAACAGCTGAACTGGAAGTACTAGAAAAGAAAGAAACAAACACTCCCAAGAGGAGCAGACAACAGGAAATCATCAAACTCAGGGCTGAAATCAACAACTTAGAAACCAAAAGAACAATACAAAGAATCGATGAAACCAAGAGTTGGTTCTTTGAGAAAATCAACAAAACAGACAAACCCTTAGCCAAACTAACTAAAAGGCAGAGGGAAAACACCCAAATCAACACAATCAGAAATGAAAAGGGAGAAATAACAACAGACATTGAATAAATCCAAACAATCTTTTGGTCTTACTTCAAAAACGTACTCCACAAAATTTGCAAACCTAAGGGAAATGGAAAGTTTTCTTAATAGATTCCACCTACCAAAGCTAAGTCAAGATCAGGTTAACAAATTAAACAGTCCTATAACCCCTAAAGAAATAGAAACAGTCATTAAAAGTCTCCCAACCAAAAAAAGCCCAGGGCCAGATGGTTTCAGCACAGAATTCTACCAGACCTTCAAAGAAGAGCTAATACCAATACTCTTCAAAACAGAAACAGAGGGAACACTGCCAAACTCATTCTATGAGGTCACAGTCACCCTGATATCTAAACCACACAAAGACCCAACAAAATAGAGAATTTCAGACCAATTTCCCTCATGAACATAGACTCCAAAATACTTGCAAACCAAATCCAAGAATACATCAAAAGTATCATACACCATGATCAAGTAGATTTCATCCCAGGAATTCAGGGGTGGTTCAACATATGAAACTCCATCAATGTAATCCACCATATAAACAAACTGGAAGAAAAAATAACATATGATCATCTAGCTAGATGCAGAAAAAGCATTTGACAAAATCCAACACCCTTTCATGTTAAAAGTCTTGCAGAGAGCTGGCATACAAGGACCATATCTAGAAATAATAAAGGCAATATACAGCAAGCCAGTAGCCAATATCAAATTAAATGGAGAGAAACTTAAAGCATTTCTCTGAAAATCAGGGACAAGGCAAGGATGCCCAGTCTCACCATATCTCTTCAACATAGTATTTGAAGTTCTAGCCAGAGCAATAAGACAACTAAAGGAGATCAAGGGGATACAAATTGCAAAGGAAGAAGTTAAATTATTCCTATTTGCAGATAATATGATAATACACATAAATGATCCCAAAAATTCCACCAGAGAACTCATACAGCTGATAGACTCTTTCAGTAAGGTGGCTGGATACAAAATTAATTTTGAAAAAAATCAGTAACCTTTCTTTACACAAAAGATAAATAGGCCAACATCCTTCACAATAGCCACAAATAATATAAAACCTTGGGGTAACTCTAACCAAGCAAGTGAAAAACCTATACAACAAGAACTTCAAGTTCTTGAAAGAAATTGAAGAGGATTTCAGAAGAGGAAAGATCTCCCATGTTCATGGATAGGTAGGAACAACATAATAAAAATGACCATCCTACAAAAACCAATTTACAGATTCAATGCAATTTCCATTAAAATTCCAAAACAATTCTTTACAGACCTTGAAAGAACAACTCTCAACTTCATATGGAAAAAAAAAACAGAATAGCTAAATCAATCCTGTACGATAAAAAAACAAAAACAACAAAAAACAAACCCCAAAACATCTGGCAATATCACAATCCCTGATTTCAGATCTCAAACTATAGTACAGAGCAATAGTAATAAAAACAGCATGGTGCTGGTCTAGAAACAGACCTGTTGACCAATGGAATCAAATTGAAGACCCAGAAATAAACCTACACACCTATCATCACTTAATTTTTGACAAAGAAGCCAAAACCATACAATGGAAAAGGAAAGCATCTTCAACAAATGGTGCTAGTCTAACTGGATGTCAACATGCCAGAGAATGCAAATAGACCCATGTTTATTACCTTGTACAAATCTTAAGCCCAAGTGGATCAAAGACCTTAACATAAAACCAGACACACTAAATCTAACAGAAGAGAAAGTGAGGTAAAGACTTAAACTCATTGGCACAGGTGACAACTGCCTGAACAGAACACCAATAGCTCAGTCTCTAACACCAGCAATCAATAAATGGGACCTTATAAAACTGAAAACTTCTGTAAGGAAAAGGACACTGTCATTAGAGCAAAACGGCAGCCTACAGATTGGAAAAATATCATCACCAACCCCACATCTGACAGAGGACTAATATCCAAAATATATAAAGAACTCAAGAAATTAAACACCAGCACACCAAGTAACCCAATCAAAAAATGGGGAACAGATCTAAACAGAGAATTCACAAAAAAGGAATCTACAATGGCCGAGAGACACTTGAAGAAATGCTCAACATCCTTAATCATCAGAGAAATGCAAATCAAGATGACTCTGAGATCCATCTCACTCCTGTCAGAATGGCTAAGGTCAAAAACTCAAAAGACATGCTGGCAAGGTTGTGGAGAAAGGGGAACACTTCTCCATTGCTGGTGGGAGTGAAAACTTGTACAACCACTATGGAAATTAGTCTGGCGATATCTTAGAAAACTTGGAAAATAGCTCTACCTCAAGATCTAGCCATACCACTCCTGGGCATATGTCCAAAAGATTCCTCACCAATCCACAAGGATATCTCCTCAACTATGTTCATAGCAGCTTTATTTTGTAATAGCTAGAAACTGGAAACAACCCAGATGTCCTTCAGCCAAAGAATGGTTTTTAAAACTGTGGTACATTTACATGATGGAATACTACTCAGGTATCAGAAACAAAGAACTCATGCAATTTGTAACCAAATGGATAAAACTGGAAAGGCTCATCATGAGTGCACTAACTCAGACTCAGAAAGATACAAATGGCATATATTCATTTATAACTGGATTTTAGCCATATAGTACAAGATAACTATCCAACAATCAATAGACCCAAAAGAACAGGAACGTGGACTTGGTTACCTGTTAGTGGGACACTTCACTCTAGTGGAACTGCCATGTATGTCCCTTGTGCAAGAGGAAGCTCTTAGACCTCATGTGACTAATGAACTGAGGGGTACTAATACATGGAGGCACCCCACAGTGGAGGGGTGGGTTGGGTGGGAGAAGAGTCAGAGGGTGGCAGGGTGGGACCTGGAGGGGGTGGAGGGAGGGGTGGTAATGAAGATGTGACTTGAAGTAATAAATGTTTTTTAAAATTGATAAATGTACTAGTTCCAAGTGACTTACAATAAAATATTTTTATTTGTTTAATAAACTAGAAAAAAATCTCTAAATATAAATGGCCTCAACTATGTAATTAAAAGATGAGGACTACCTCATTGATCAAAACATACAAATAAACTGTTTGTTGTCTGGAAGAAAAATATCTCATTGTCAAAATACAGACTAAGAGTCAAAGGATAGAAAATTACATTCCAAGCAATCAGAAGCCTGTAAAAAGGCATGATAGGAAAGTCTAGACAAAATAATGAGTGACTTCCAGACCACATTTTCAGCAAGAGGTAGATCATCCACACCTAAAATGGTGGGGCTGGAGAGGATGGGTCAGCAGCTAAGAGTACTTGTTACTCTTGAAGAATACTTGTGTTTGGTTTCCAGAACCCAGATGGTGGCTCACAACCATCCATAACTCTAGTTCTGAACCCCTTGTCTGAACTCTGCAGCACCAGACATGCACATAGTACACATGCACTTCTGTATAACAATAAAATTGAAGCAGTAACTGTGTACTAATACAGAAAAGCCCAGGACTCAATGGAGTCCACATTGAATTCTACCATACCTTTAGAGAAAAATCGATGTTCTTCACTTTTTTTCCACAAGATAGAAAGATAAGATACACTACCAAACTCATTTTATAAAACCAGTATCCCTGTGATTTAAATATAGCAGCAAACAGTTAAGGACACAACAACAACAAAAAAAGAATTGCAGATTGATTTTCTCAATGTCCAGAGATGCAAAATATTATCAATGAAATTCTTAAAAACCAACTTGCTTAAAAACAATTACTGCAGTTGGTTTCATCATGGGAATGCAAGGAAGGCTCAACCTGCATAAATCAGTAAGTATAATGTGACATGTAAGTAAATATAATCAAGGACAAAAAACATGAGATTATTTTGGTACATGCAAAAAAAGGCCTTAAAGGTCCCTGGAGAAATTATGAATAGAAAAGGCATAACTCGATATAATTAAGGCTATATATGAAAAACTTACAGCCATCATGATACTAAATCAGGAAATACTGAAAACATTCATCCTATAATCGAGAACCAGGCAAGAGCGTTCACTATCTTCAGTCTCATTCAACATAATGCTAGAATTCTTACACAATAATATAGCAAGAGAAAGAAATGCAATATAAATAGGAAGAGATGAACTAAAAGGTTTTCCGTGGTTTGCTTTGGTGTGGATGTGCTTACATATAATTGTAGACTACAGGACAATCTCAGGTTGTCATTCCTCAGCTTCCACCCAACTTTCTCTTTTTAGACATCTCTCTTTAATGTGGCCTTTACCATGTAGGCCATTCTGGCTAGTCAGTGGACCCCAGAGATCCACATGTCTTGTCTCACTAGTACAGGGATTACAAGCCCACACCACCATGCTCAACACCTTTGCAAAACTTGGATTCTGGGGAAACACTTTATGGACTGAACTGTCTTCCCACCCCCTCAAACTATTTCTATTTACAGACAACCTTATTCTATACTTAAAAGGCTCTAAGGACTCTACCAGAAAATTCCTAGCTCTGACCAACTCTTCAGCAAAGTTGTAAGATACAAGCAACATACAAAAATCATCAGTTTTCTCTTTATACTAATGAATGTGCTGAGTTAGAAATCAGGAAAAAACAAGCCAACCCTTCTCACAGTAGCCTGAAAGAGATGCCAAGGAATACACCTAACCAAGAAGGTGACAGACCTCCACTGTGAAAACTTTAGAATATGGAAGGATGAAATTGGAGTTAAACCCATTGTGCCAGGAAGGAAGATGTTCTAAAGAGGCAGGTGTCGCCCTCCTATTGGCTGTTGAAACAATGGTCCCCATGGAATTGGAATTTCTCCAATAATCTCATACTGAGAGAAGAAAAAGGCTGGAGCCTGGTACCAGACAGGGGAGGGATTTGTCTCCTTTAAAATGGTCTCACACAGTTCTGACATTTCAGACCAGAAGATACTAAAGTCAAGACAACAATGGGTCAGTGGTGGGCAGGACCACAACCTTGATCATGGCTGCTAAGTAATATATACCTCTTCCTCTCAACTTAAGCTTAAACTTCATGTCAGAAGTCTGAAAATGGACTTGGGGGTACCATTGGGACACCACACTTCTTCCTCTTATCAATGTGGCCACAATGAATACAGTTCACTATTCTGGTGTTTAGTTATGTGTTGGTTTCATCGACCTGGTGAGAATAAGTAGCCTGGTCTAGTTGATTAGGGCTGCCAGCATACTGCCAAGGCCCTAACAGCTCCAGTAACACCTGCTTAGAAGGATTACCAGGTGATGGAGAGAGCAATGCCTGGAAACTAGCCCTGGAGACCTGGGCTAGCTCCTACTATCTCTAAAACTCAAGACAGTCATGCAATGGAGGGATCTACTGACGCAAGCTGCAATGGTTTCTATGCTGTGCAGGCAGCCAGAAGTGAAGTTCAGCACTGTCGCCTATAGACACTCTGCCTAGGTCTTGGGAGTATCTATCATGAAACTCTAAAACTAGGTCTTAAGAGGTACTGAACCTCCTCAGTGAGGCTGCCGCAAGCCTTGTCCATAGGAAATCATAGTTAACGAGGCAAGAACAAGAGATCTGACCAAAGGCCCCTAAGCCTCCCATAAGGCAAGGCCCCAATTAACTTCTCATTAGTAGAAATCAATTAGACTTTGGGGTTATCATCAGTCATTGTGATGTGTTGGGACAATAAACAAACACTAGGAGGCACAGACCACGAGATTTGCTAAGGAAAGTGAATGCTAAGAGCACAGAACTCCAGCTATGTGGAAAAGGCTCCCAAGCCACCATGAGGACAATGTATGTGGGGAAATCCACAAAACACCAGCATCCCGTGAGCACCGTCAACACTTCATGTCCCCAGCACTGACACTCTTGACCCATGAGCATCCCAGAGATCCCACAGGACATATGAAATTTGTGGGGGGTTGGTTTTTTTTTTTTTGAGGGGTGGAAGGGGAAGTGTTGTAGTGAACACTCATGTGCAACCACGGTTGGGTGGATGTATAAAAATGTTCTAGAAACTTCTTATTTGGCTACATCTTCATTACCCTCTTTCTAGCCAGGACTCTCATTACCTTTTTTGCAGCTTAGCCAGCCATCACAGGCCCCTGGAAGGACTGGTAACGTCAGAGCAGAAGCCAGCATGAGCTGGGAAGTGAGGATGCATCTCCCGCTGTGAGCCTAAGTTGTCCCTTCCTACCTGGGTCCACAAAGCTGGGCCCCAACGTTAGCTCTGTATCATTGCCTCCCTCTTGGGACCCACCTCCTGCCACCCTAAGTGAAAAGTGAACTGCACTCAGTGCCCATCTCACCACTTGCTGGGCTCCTCTGTTTACCAGTTCCTATCACTGTGCCTGGTTCCTGGTGTGTTTCCGTTTTGTGACTTCCTTAGTCTGTGAAGCAACTCCTTGGCCAACCTCTTTCTGTGTGTGCCACACCTTATTGATTTTATATCTCTGGAAAACCACAACCAGTGCACTGGTAATCATCCAGGCCCAGAACTCAGCCTCTGCATCCTATTCCCCAATATGCCTGTGGATCTATGGAGGCCATTTCTGCTGGCACCTGCTATGTTTCCATTACCCTGTAAAGAGTACATCAAGCTCATATAGTGTTGTACTTTATTGTTGTTTTACGTCATCTAACACAAGCTAGAGTTATCTGGGAAGAAGAACCTCAATTGGTAAAACACCCCTGTCGTATTAGCCTGTAGACAAGCCTTTGGGGCATTTGCTTGATTGATATGAGAGAGCCCAGCCCGCTGTGGGTGGCGCCACTCTGGGCAAGTGGTCTTGGGTGCTATAAGAAAACAGGCTGAATAAAGCATGAGGAACAAGCCAGTAAGTTATGTTCCTCCATGGTCTCTGCTTCAATTCCTACCTTCAGGTTCCTGCCTTGAGTTCCTGCCCTAACTTCCCTTTATAATGGACTCTAATCTGCAAGAAGAAATAAACTTTTTCCTTCCCAAACTGTTTTTTGGTCGTGGTATTTATTACATGAACAGAAACCTAACTGAGACAATGGTAAAATATCAGTCCCTAGTCACTGTATTCAAGGACAGCAGTGTGGGAATTGAACTCTGGGGGAGTCTCAAGATGGCCCCATGGAGGTGACTGACAGAAGCAACAACACTGCCTGCCGTGGCCTGGGACCTACAGCCTGTGACATCTGTCTTCTGTTGGTGTTCACATGGGACACTCTCCAACTGACACCATGGAGATTTGGTGTCCAAGGCGACAGAGACAGGTGATGGATGGCCTTCGGTGATGTGTTCCAAGAGTTGGTAGTTGGTACCATGGCCTAAATTATATTCTCCCAAATTTATATGCTTAAGTCCTAATCCCAGGCTATAGAATGTGACTTTTTAAAGAGAAGCCTATAATGATGACATTAAGGGAAAATAAAGTCATGGAGTGTCCCTCACTCAGTCTTCCCTGGAGTCTCAAGCTCAGGGATCCATCATCGTGGAAGACACTGAAGACATGGATGTGCAGGGAAGTGCTTTCTGGTTGGGGAAGTAAGTATTCTTGACAGGGAAGTGTCATTGGCCCCAGCCAGAGCTTGGAGGCATCATGAGAGAGCCTGCATCTCCTGTTGCAATTAGCAATTTATTAAGTCATTTTCTGGAGCCACAGTATCCTCCAAGAATGCCTCCAGCAAAATGCACTAATTAATGTGAAAGGAATAAATATTTCACTGCAAACAAATGGATTCCATCCATCCTTGCTACATCTGGGAGAACAAGGGCAGCTCATACAAGCATCTCCTTTAAGCTTTCTAAAAAGATTCTGACATCATAAGAACAGCAGCCCGGGAAGTCCGGCAACTTGCCCAGAGGCTAGTGGTTGGGCCAAAACTGTGTGCCAAAGCTCATACACGAAGTGTTACTTTACCACTTAATTAAGTGACACAGTTTCCTGAACAGAGAAACTATATATTTTTTGTCTAATCTGGCAGCAATGGTGTTTTGCATCTGGCAGATGTAGATCGCCGTGTGCCCTCAGGTACCTCTGTGCTGGCCCCAGGACCTTTGCACCTGCAGTGTCCTCTCAACGGAACAACTGGATGGACCTGCTACTGTTGGATACTATGCTGGTTCTTCTGCTTCTAATCAAGAGCTTTTCCACATTGCATTTATACACAGTTGTGCAGACCTAGCAACCTGGGATGAGACAGCTGACCCAAGTTTGTGTATGGGGAGTGCCTGTCTCTGCATAACAAGGCAAAACTGAGTCTGAGTTATCATCTGGGCAATGCCAGCTCAGTTTATCCAGAATCTTCCTCTGGGGAACATGGAGGGCTATTATCATTTAACTCCAGGCCACTTTCTGTGATGTTTATGCACAGGCTGCCTCTGGCCAGTCTAAGAATTTTCATTTATTTTGATTCAATCCTGCAGTCCTCATATAGAGGGCCCATCAAGAATGACAAGGCCATGTAAACTCCTGAGTTGGTTTTCTTGCAAGTGCTCTCCAACCCCTCCTGAAAAGAACTCAGCCCTGTTGTTCAAGTCCATGCCAAGGGACTACCTCCCCTTGGACCTGCTTCTGCTGATCTGCCATAAGAACTCAATGGGAGCCCACAGGGATTGGAGTCATCACCAGGTCCCAGATGGAGTAAGCCAATGAGGTGCTCCAGAAGCAAGGGCTTGGCTTGCCCACCTGACTCAGAGCTTCTCCAGCCATTGTTTGCATCTGGCTCTTTCTTTCCTAGAGGCTTACTCTTTCCTCCTGTTAGACAAGAGCTCAATATCATCCACTGTGGGGGAAATGACCACCCACAGACTCAAGCCTGTTTTCTGATACTTAAGGGAAGATTCCACCTACTGAAGGTGGATGGTGTTGCTTGAGTCGTACAATCTCTTGAGCATTCAACCCACTGCCAGTTCCAACCGCATCACATAACATGCCCATCTCCAGGGGTACAGGACAAAGACAGTGATTAACAGCCTCCCTGGACTCCAGTGAGTAGTTTATATGTCCTCTGAAGGAAGGAATATCCTCATAAGAAGGAGTGGGCTGAACAGCAATAGGAATCAGGATTGAACTCTCTGTGACCTTCCATTCCCGTTATATATTAGAAACATGCACTCAAGGTGAGAGTGTCTGTTCACTCCCTGGCCCAGGTGCCTAGAGCTGATACACGCCAGAATCACCCAGAATCTGAAGTATTTTCACCAAGTGTCCAGAAACCTATCTGCTGTACTTCAACTACTTCAGAACTCAGACCCAAATGGGCTGTTTTTAAAGGCTAACTCTTCCCAAATTCAGTAATCTGAAGCTGTTCACTTTGGTGGTGCCTGGGAAGCGAGACTGCTCCCAGAATGCACGTGAAATGTGATTGCTGCAAAGTCCGTGTGCACCTGCTGATAGGCAGGCTATTGTCATCCTTCACAATGAACTCTTAATAAATGTTAACAGGCAGCCTGCCCAAGGCAGAGAGCAAAGCTCCAGACATTCACCCCCCTATTAAATGGGTCTCGCTCTGTGGCATCCTGGCTCCACTACAGCTAAGAGCAATCTTGAGAGTTAATCAGCATTGGCCACAAAGGCAAGCATTGTTTGGTATTTCAAACAAAGCTATCTTCTAGTCCCTAAAAGTCAGCCAACCGTATCTCAAGCACCTGACATTAATGTACATTTCCCAAGAATCTGAGGATCATTAAGACATTGTTAAATGCTGACTTACAAATAGATACCGGGAAGCTTGGGACTTCTAAAAGATCAACTAGAGCCATAAATTTCTAAGACATCAATACTCTAGGCAGCAGGTGCCAAGAGCCAGATCATGTGCCAGATAGCAGGACAGGATGAAGCAGAAAAGCCAGACAACATTGTCAAGGGATGAAGAAAGGATAAAGCCAATTTGAAAGACTGCAAAGCCGCATGCTCACATGTCTAACAGAATGTTACAAAAAGATACAGAGGGTTCAGGACCCGAACTGTCAACGACAGGAGGGGACAGAAGAAAGCTATGAAACCCCAATTGTGATGTAGATTGGAAGAGCTGCCTCAAGGTTGGAGCCATAGAATTGGCACATTAGGGTGAGAAACAACAGCATCAGGGTTCTTACACACAGGGCTGTGTTCTTGTTGTTAAAGTCAACTACCATCACTGGGTCAAGGGCAAGCCTTCTAGGTTTCTATGTCGTGGCTGTTCTGAGAAATCCAGAGATGAGGAGCCTCGGTTCTGATATAAGCTCTGTCCAGGTCTGTAGACCCCTAAAGAGAACATCTAGTAGGTAGACAGCAAGAAGTCCAGCTGAGAAATAAAGAGGGTGGGAACATCATGCCCACACAAGAGGCTGAGTGTGCACCATGACTCACTGAGTTAACTCTCTACTGAAAATATGTTTTTAAAGTTGGGCCTGGTGGGACACACCTGGCATCCCAGCACTGGGGAGACAGGGGGCAGGGGTTCCCAGTGATCCAACTACAGAGCAACCCTGAAGGTAACTTCTGCTACCGGAGATTATGCCTCAAAGCAAAAACAAAACAAAACAAAACAAAACAAAAAATCAACAATAGCAAGGGTGGAGAGAGGAGCCTAAAACATAGGTTTATCAAAAGCTTGCGGCAATACAGGCTTTCTGTGAGGTACTATTCATCAGGCTCTGGATATACTTGGTGAGTAGTGAAGCAGGTGTGGCCACAACCAGAACAGCAATAAGTAGCAGAAAGCAACCAAGTCCCAGCATTTCTGGGTCCTATGTAAATGGCAACACGTAGCAGACCATGGGGGACATTAAAGATCTGGGTTCTAATCCCTACAGTGGCAATTTAGAAATATGGGGAAGTGCAATCATAATACACATAGAGAAGCTGAAAGGACTTAAAAATATGAAATTGATCTAAAAAATAAAACAAGAAAAGAGAAATGCAAAAATAAAAGAAGAGGAAGGCATGAGCTGGTGAAAGCAGCTACTGTAACAGCACTGCATGATATAAAGGCCAATATCATCCAAATGAGTGAAAGGAGAGGAAATGTAAGCCACAAAAGAAATTATCTTTAAAGCAAAGGTGCCACCTAGATGAAATCTATCACAGCCTCCCAAAAGTTAAAGAAATATTTAAAAATAAACTTTCTGGAAGGTGAGAGACAAGAGTAATGTATATTTTAGATTAAAGAAAAACCTCTAATGTCATCTTTAGAGATTTAAATTTAAAGAACCCACAATAAATTTGACAACTACAGTAGAAAGGCTGACAGAGTGGAGACTGACCTGTGTAATTTCTGGGTCCCTGTATCTTAGGAACATATTATGAAATAAATTAAAGATGTGAGTCCCTTAAGCAACGATTTAAAAACATGGCACAGGAAAGTGTATCTGTAACTTCATCAGAGAAACAAAAAGGAAGTTCTGAATATTCAGTCTGAAACATACAAGATAGGATAATCAGAAGAACAAAAAAAGGGGGTAATAAATAAAATAATAAAAATACAACATTAAACATAAGACAGACAGTATGGTGAGGATTTGAATAGGTATGGTACCAATAGACTCTGTGTGTGTGTGTGTGTGTGTGTGTGTGTGTGTTTATGCCTGTTCCCAAGTGAATGGCACTTTTAGGAGGTGTGGCCTTGTTGGAGGAAACATACAACTGTGGGGGCAGGCTTTGAGGTTCCTATGCTCAAGCTCCGCCCAGTGTGGCACAAAGTCTCTTTCTGCTGCCTTCAGATCAAGATGTAGAACTCTTGGCTCCTCCAATACCATGTCTGCCGGCACCCTGCCATGATGATATTGGACTAAACCTCTGAACGATAAGCCAGCCCCAAGTAAATGTTTTTCTTTATAAGACTTGCCTTGGTCATGGTGTCTCTTCAAAAACCCCTAAAACAAGTACCAAGAATTATATCCACCACAAATCAAATGAACAGTCCAACTGAAAAGGTCAAGTTTGTAGAGTAGATTTTTAAAAGCAAGATCTAGCTATATGCTGTCTTCATAGTATTTAATTTTAATGTAAAGGGAATAATGAAAACAAATAAAATATATGACACATAAACAGTGGCATAAGTAGATGACAACGGTTATGTTGATCCCAGAGAAAATATGAATTAAAATGAGAGCATTAGCAGATGGAAAAGGCATTTCATAATAATGGGATCTATACACCCTAAGACTGTAACAGTGAGAAAGGTGTGTGCCTGGGACTTCAGACCTCCAATAGCAAGATGCACACACTGACAGACTTATGGAAAGAAATGACAATTCCACAGTCCATATTGGCATTTAGACATAACTGTCTCAAAATGGATGGACAACTCAATGTCCAAATCAGCCAAATCAGCAAAGACACAGATCTGAACAGCATCATTGTGTTACTTCTTTTCTTTTGCTGTGACAAAATCCCTAACAAAAACCTATTGTTATAAGAGAAAGAACCATTTGTTGGACTGAAAGGGGGAGCTGTTGGGGGGGGGGAAGATATACCTTAGACTTAAAAAAAAGGGGGGAAGAGGATGGGAGGGTGAGGGGAAAGAGGGCAGGAGGGTGGGACTGGAGGGGGGAGTAGGGAGGGGATTGTGATTGAGATCTAACTTGAAGAAATAAAAAATAAATTTAAAAAAACCTATTGAAGGATTTGTTTTGGTTCAGAGCTTGGGGGTACCCAGTTCAGTGTGGTGGGGAAAGCATGGAGGCAGGAGCATGAGGCAAATGGTCACACTGCGACCACAGTCAGGAAGTGGAGGTCTGGATCCTGGTTCTCAGTTGATTTTGCCTTTCATTCATCCCAGACCAAGAAATGGTCATCTCTAACGAGATGCTAGCAAATGAAATTTAGTGACATCTGAAAAGGTTGAACCAGAGTATTCAATCGGAATTTGTCTGATTGATAAAAGGTTGCTTTAAAGCTCAAAAACCAAGCAATGTAACTCTCGAAATAAAGAGAGGCACGGTGTGGCTATGGACTCAGTGGACACAAGAAAAGCATGGGGCCATTCAACAAGCAGACATGATAAACACCAACGGGGAGTTTCAGACTATGGACTGTGGCCTGGAGTGGATGGCTGTGCTGAGAAGTCCCACCCTCAGATCAAGGCTGTTTGGCCTCATAGCAGACTGGGGTCTGGGCAAGGCTACTGATGCCTCCACAAAGGACTATTGTGTCCACGGAAACGTCAGCACAGTGAGCTCAGGCAGTGATATGGTACCGAAAAAGTCCACCCTAATAAGAAGACTCCAACCATGTAAAGTCCAGTGCTCACACAGCTAGCCATTCCCCTAAAGACACACCCTCACAGGTGCCCCTCCGATGAGCTCTGACCACTTACTTTCCTTTTAAGAACCTACAAAAAAAAGTTTCCCAACCTCCAGAGCTCCACCCCTTCTCTGAGAACTGGCTGTTTCAACCTTCCTAGCATCTCTCATCAAATCTTTCATTTCCATCAGTCTGGTCTTTGGTGAACTCACTCACAGCCTATATGACATGGGCCTGTCACAGCACTGTGCCATGGCGGGGAGGAAAACGTTTGATCTAGTAGAGAAAGCCTCAGGAAACTTTGAGAGAAACTTATCCTCACAGCAAAACAGCAACTTATTCCCCCTCTAAGCTCAAGAACAAAGCCAGAGAAGGGAGGGGGCTGGGCAGTTATGGCATCGCAGAGAACAGGCATGAGGGCAGAGTTGGGATCCCCAGAACCCATGAAGAAGATGGCTTGGTGTGGTAGCCCATCTGTATTTCTAGCATTCAAAAGGAGGAGACATTGGATCCCCAGAGCAAGCTAGCTTTCACATTTATCTATCTATGAGCTCTGGGTTCAGTTGAGAGATCTGGGCTGGTGAATAATGTCAAGTGACTAAGAAAGACTCCTGATAGCATCCTCAGGCCTTGACATGCACGTGGACACATGTGCACCTGCTCACATGTGCCCACACATGTATGTACCACACATGAACACACATATACATGGAAAGAGAAAAAATTCCAAAAACAAAAAACAGGGCCACTCATCCTCATAGCTTCTCATCCCATAATGGGAAGGTTAGCCATTTCAATAATACAAGGACCCTAAAAGCACAAAATGGGGAAGTAGGTAAATTTACCTTCCCTGGTTAGCTTTCTTTTGCTGTGATAAAACACTGACCAAAACTAACTTTGGAAGAAAAAGGCTTATTCCATCACCCAGAGAAGTCAGGGAAGGAACTAGAGTGGGACCCTGGAGACAGGAACCTGGAGGCAGGAACTGAAGCAGAGACTATAAAGGAATGTTGATTTCTGACTTGCTCTCCTATACAGCTCAGGACCACCTACTCAGGGGTGGCCTGTCCATGGTGCACTGGGGCCTGTCACATCAATCAAAATAATGCTCATGGGTCAATCTGATAGAGGCAATTCCTCAGTTGAGGTTACCTCTTCCCAGGTGATTCCAGTTTGTGTCAAGTTGACAAACACTAACCAGCTTGGAACAGATGGAAGATTTTCTGATAAAATCTCCTGGAAGCTACAAACCAACTTTCCCAACTAGCTATTTAAGGAGAAGTGTTTCAGAGGCAGCGCTTTCTCAGGGCACTGTCAACACAGTGGTCAACAACAGTGCTGAGCCAAACTGCCTCCTGGCTATGGTGACTCCACGGGGGCCTCCTGTTTGCCCAGAGATGAGTCCCTCCTATAAACACTGGATGATCTCCAGGTGTACTGGAAGCTCCTCCCACTCAAAGAGGCCAAGGTCTGTTCAGGTAACGAGTGATATAATTCACTGGACCATACAAACAGCTAATGCTTTTATACATGTGCACTGAAGGGTTCCAAATGTGGTTGTGGAATGGCAGGACGCCCTTGCTGCCCTAGGATGCCCATAGGTATGTCTAGACTGGCAGGACTCAGCATCAAATTATTAACATTCTACTAAGTAAATTGATCCCCAACACTTCATTTCAGAGGTGCTCCGTGAGAGGGCTCATCAGGGATTCACAAGCTAAAGAGAAGTAGAAATCCCCCCTGAAAAATCTCCCCATGGAGGAGGTTGTTGTCTCAGGAATGGGGTGTCTACTGAGCACACTGGTCCAGGCATCTGCCCATCTATGCCATTTCATGAAGAATTCCTGCTCCATCAAGACCACATTTCTACAGTGAAATGGCTGTTAGTACCAGGCGTACCCCAATGATACTGTGACTCTCAGGTGTACTCCTGCCCTTCTTTAAAAAAGAACGCTAATTCTCAGTCACAAGCTGAAAGAAAAGCATGCTTGTTCTCCAAGCATCCTTAGCTGCTAGAAATAGTCACACTCCTCCCTATGCTTATCCCTGCCTTCTTCTGTCCAAAATAAGAAAAGCCCTTAACCCCTGCTCCTGACACCATGGCATATAGGACTACATGGCAATGAGCCGAACCTCCAGAAACCATGAGCCAAAATAAATCTTTTTTTTTCTTTAATAGTTTTTATGTAAAGGTTTTATTTTTTTAAAGACAGTCATTGGTACTTGAAAAACAATTCACGTTCCTACTTATAAGTTGAAATTAGCAGAAGAATCTGACATCAAGTTAAAACTGCTGCCATGCCTCCCTCTAATCCTACCCCGTTTGATTTGATTTCCTTCTCTTTTTTATTTAAATTTTTTGTCAGAAATCAAGGTGCTAAGAGACAAGCAACATTTGCTTATTCAAATATATGGAGATAGGTAGATGGTCTTCAAAAACCTCAAGAGATCTGTAGAATATGGCATTTAAAGATGTTTTCTTATAGTTAAATTTTGAACTGTTTAGGAATCAAGAGGGTGTTATAGATCTAAGAAGATACTCTTAAAAGTGTGTTGCAAGATAGTATGAATGTTGAGTCACACATAGACCTTTAAACTCATGGAGTTGGTTAGATAGTAGAATGTTAAAGTCAGGGGCCAAATATGTATAAACTGGACATTGGGAAGGTATACTGGGCCATTTATCTCTCATAAATGTGGCATATTTATATCTATTGTTTTGTATAATACTTACTGTTATAAGAGAAGGAACCATCTGTTGGACTGAAAGGGGAAACTTCTGGGGGGAAGAAGGTGGAAGGGCGGGATAGGAAGGGGGAATAGGGAGGGGTTTGTTACTGAGATGTAACTTGAAGAAAAAAAAACAAAGTATTTAAAAAAAAAAGATGTTTTCTTAACTTAGGATATTTTGATATTGGGACATGTCAGCTCCTGATGGCACCCCCCTATTCTACTCCACGTAGATGATGAGCATCAAAAAATCTCCATTTGGCGGTGGTTGTGTTAGTGAAAAGCTAGCCATTGGGAAAGAAAAAGCCCTGGTTTCAACTGTAGACAAAATGCTGTTTGAAAAGGACAAAACTTGGAAGCAGGGAAGTTGACAGCCTAGCTCTGCCAAGGCAGAGTAGGCAAATCCTCCATAATTCCTGCTTTACAATTAATGTCTGTCAGAGATACTGGGCCAAGAGTAGATAGATGAAGATAGATGCTGCAACATTATAGAGAGAAATTGAGGACTGTCCAGGCAGCCGGTTGTCTGTCATGTCTTAGTTTTGGAAGCTGCTGGCTCTGCACTTCCTGTTTATTCAGATACATTTATCCTTCTCAGGTCTCTGAGGTGGTTGTTATAGTCTCACGATTAAGTTTTAAGTTGCTAAGGAATTAAAAGGAAGTTCTAGGCCTAAGAAGAAGACTTTAAGTTGGCAATGCAAGTTAAGATGGAAACTAAGTTAGGTATAGAACTTTAAACTCATCGAGATAGATATATAATAGAATATTATTATTAGTTGCCAAATACATATGGACTGGACATTGGGAATATATGTTATACCTTATAATTTTCATAATTTTTGCCCAATTGTTCTTATTGTTTTATATTGTATTTATTCTTATTGTTATGAGAAAACCTTTTATTGGACTAAAAGGGGGAAATGTTGGGGGAAAAAAGATATACTTTAAATTAAAAAAAGGATAGGAGGGAGAGGGGGGAGGAGGGGAGGAGGGTCGGACTAGGAGGGGAGGGGGAAGGGGGCTGTGGTTGAGATGTAACTTGAAGAAATAATAAATGTTTAAAAAAAAGGAAAGAAAAGAAAGCCCACTCCAATATGGGCTAACAACATACATTTCTAAAAAAAAATCTTTAAGGTTTTTATATCAGACATCCTGTCTCTGCTGTAAAAAAAAAAAAAACAACATACAGTTACTAGTTAGTGGGTCTAAGTTTTTGAGTTTAAGTCACTTCATCCATAAAATGTAAATCATAACACTTGAGTACAACAGAATTCCTGGCTTTTCAGAGGTACTTAGAAAAATTATTACCAAGAGAAGTTTCTCTGGGAAAAGATTAGGGATTGTTGGGGGGAACCTTTTCCCCTAAAACTTTATGTTCTCCTAATTTTATAGCTTTTATTCCCAAATAGTCAAGAATTACTAACATGAAAAAAAAGAAAGAAAGAAAGAAAGAAGAAAAAAAGAAAAAGAAAAGAAAGAATTCCAAGAGCTAAGTTTGTAGGTGGGGAATCCATTCCCTCATTTAGGTTCTCAAGAAGACCAGGCACTAGAAATATTGAAGCAATTGCCACCATAAGTCACCTAAGCCCAGACTCTGTTCCATTTTCAGAGTAAAATACACCAGAGAGAAAGGAAACTATCAAGGCTTCCTTTCATGTCTCAGATTTACCTAATTGAAACCTTCTGTCAACAGAAAATGCCCAGCACCCAGCACAAAAGCAGACCCACAGGACACACATGCTCAAATCCAAGCACGCAGATTTTCACATTTCATTTTATTATTGTTGTTATAAAAAGTGCATTGTTCTTACCTTTCCAAAACTCCCTTTACCAATGGCCCGCAGGATCTGGAAGTGATCGAAGTTGACTGTAGAAAAGGAGAAATTAACAATCAGGACAGGCTTGGCCATCAAGCCCATGTACCACCTACTTGCTCTACTGATTCTGCCCACCAGTGCTGTCCACTCAAAGAGACCTTGAACTTCATGGATCCAACAGACCCCAGGCAGAGTAGTGTCTACTCTCACCTGGCCACACATTCCAGCAGATCCAGCAGACCCCAGGCTGGGTGGCACCAACCTTTTCCAACTATAGTAGCTCAAAGGCAAGGATTCATCTATGTCTCCTTTCCCTCCCAACCCCATATTTAAGTCCTTTATCAGGGTGAGTCTATGTTTTCTCTTTCTGTTCGATTTCATCTGTCCATCCCAAGGCCCCTTTGCTTTCCACCTTCTTTTGTCACCTGATCTCAACAGTGGGCTCTCAACCTCCCCCTCTCCTTCCCCTCCCTTGGAGCACATGTGGTAAGAGTGGTAATTATATCTGTACCACACTTACTCTCCTTCCCTGACCCTTCCGTCTTATCCATGGAGAACATCCATCTCTCTGAACTGCATGCAGGTCCCTGCCCTGCTCCTGTCCTCCCAGACCTACCCTCATGCTACAGACACAGGTCCCTCCCTTCCTGGTATAGTTGTTTCTTGTCCATTTGTTGCTCTTCTCCCAGTATCCACTTGTCACCCTGTTGTGTCCTTCCATATCCTGAGAAGGGACTGGGCCTAACTTCCAACTAACAATGTAGTCTTGCAGCATGACAACTTCCACTAAACACATCATTCTGAATAGCCCTATAGTACTTGATCATTTTTCTTGACTAGACTCTGAGTTGCCTCGGGTCAAACACCATGATTCTATTTTTTGTTACTCCCTTAGCACCCCAACCTTGCTTAGCACACTGTGGCACCCTATAACTACTCATTAACTGAAGGGATGATTGAGTGAGCTAATCTCCATATTCATGGTGCCAAGTGCATAATAAGTCTTTGGTAAATATTTTTGCGTTTGACTGAATTGCATCCAGTTCTCAACAACTAAGAAAGACATGTTATTTACAACGATGAAGGGAATTGATTAGCTCACTGCATAATTGAAGCTGGGGTGTGGGGAAGTCAATGAACACAATTTCTTCTTTGTATATTAAACTTTGCTGAGCCAAAGTCAAAATCCAGTGAGCTGTCAAACACCTAATGTGCTCAGAATAGAGTAGCTGGGTTAATGGTCAACCAGAAAAGCTTCCGTTCTTTAACCCAGCTCTGTTTATTTCAGAATAACTTACTGGAACCAGAAATTCCTTACTTCGCCTCTTTTCCACTCATTATTGGTTGAGGGAGGAGAAGAAACCAATGAACTTGGGCCACAGCTCAGGTGGTTGGCTGTCATATGCTGGGATGTGTGCATATCTTAACAATAACCTCCATGGTTCAGAAGGCAAATGCCACATGGGTCTCTGCCGCCTGCCCTCCAGGTAGCATAGTCAACTCTCCAGAGATGCTACTAACAAACTACTAGGACTCAGATTCTGAGTCCCTGCATGGGAGGCAGATTCTTATCCTTATGGGGGGGGGGTGAGAAATCGATGCTATTGTTCAAGGCAGGGATGGCTGCTCTCCAAAGATTCCTTTTTGATAGAAAAGCCAGGAGCATGGAAAAGGTTTATACATTTTATTCTATTGTTGGATTTGGGGCTGCACTGTGATCTTATTGTGGGCCAAAAGGGTAGTCATTTATGCCATCAATGTAGAAACCAGGTTACCTAGATTTGAACCCCACCACTCAGCAAGTGGGTGATGCCAGAGGTGTTGCTTAAACTGTGTGCTCCCCCTTAATACTAGGTATGACAAAATACTTTTCTCAACACTGTGTCGGATACCTAACGGAAACAGCCTGAGGAGAGTTCAACATTGGCTCCCAAATTTAGAGAGAACAGTTCATCACTTTGGGGAAGGTATGGTGTCTGAAATAGGCTAGTCTGTTACCTGTGGCCTATGTCCACCAACTAGGCCATCTCTCTCAAAGATTGTACAGTCTCCCAAAACATCATCACCAGTTGAAGACCAAGTGTTCAAACACATGAGCCAGTGAGGGTACGGTAGGTAGTTTGTTTCCTATCGCTATGATGAACACAACCGAAAGTAAGTTGAGGAGAAAAAAAGAATTTATTTCAGTTTATGTGTCCTGATCCCAGTCCATCGTGAAGGGAAATCAGGGCATGAGCTCAAGGCAGGAATCTGGAGGCAGGAGCTGATGCAGAGGCCATGGAGGAACACTGCCTACTGGCTTACTTACCCTGGCTTGCTCAGCCTGCTTTCTTATAGAGCCCAGGACTACCTGCCCACAGTGGACTAGACCCCTACAGGGACACTGATGCTCACATATGTTTAGCAAGAAGGTTCCATCTACTAAAACATTTTTAAGTATGTTACAATGTGTACAAGTCAGGAAATTCCACACACACTCTCTGCTTTCTAACATCATTTTAAGAAGCAACTACTGTAAACTTGGTTGATCACATCTTTATCTCTTGGCTCCAGACCCCTGATGACCTACTGATTTCTGGTGGTAGTCCAGCCACTCACGCATGACCTAATTGGGAAAGTGTCATTTAGACTGGCTATGATCCACTGGATCTTTGCAGTGAACTTGCCACAAGCCTGACACCAGCAGGCTCCTCTGGCTGTCTTTCCTGCTTCTCTGGAGCTGAGCATCCAGGACAATTAACTTCTTCAGCAGCCTGCCACTGTGGATAAAAAAACTTCATGTTCACCAACATTACCAGTGTCTTCTGAAGGTATAGCCCCATGAGACTCCTTACAGCCCCAGTCAGAATCCCAGCAGCCACAGCCAGGCTTCCTCATCCTTCAGGATTTAACCCTTGAGGCCCTGCCTTGGCAGCATCCCTGGCCTCAGGTGTCTCCTCCCTATCTTTAGATTGCCTATAGTGAGCAATCAGGCCCAACCCCTGCTGGGGTGCATTCTCCTGGGAAACTGAGTTGGGATGATATCCACACAGATCCAGGGAAATAGAAAGAAAAGAACATGGCCTTGGAGGTTAACAGGATGCAATTCAATGGGGCAGGGAGAGTTCCATGCAAGCAAACCTGGGTGATATATCAAGTTACTTTGAAAGACATGCAGTCAAATTAGTGCCTCTTCTTCTTCTTTTCCTTCCTTCCTTCCTTGCATCTGTTCTTTCAAGACAGTCTCATGTAACCCAGGTTAGCCTCAGACTCAGGGTAGTCAAGGATGAACCTGAACTTCTGATCCTCTGCATGCTTGGATTACAGGCATGTGCCGCCACATCCAATCATGTGCTACTGGAAATGGAACCCAGGACTTCATGTCCCCTATACCATTAGACAATAGGATCAGCTCTTATGTAGATGAGGGTCAAAGACAATGGCAGTAAAACTTTAAGTCTCAGTTCCAGACATGGAAGGCCTTCACTATGTATCCTCAGCCACGGTGTGTAGGAATGACAGTTTGGGTGCTGACTTTGTCTCTCAGCAAGCTTAGTTTATTTGACCTCATTGGTTTAGTTCAGAGTCATAGACTTGGGGTCTTCACTCTGGACCTGCTAGAGCTCCATTAGGAAGAATCAGCGCTCTCAGTACTATACACACATGCTCCACCAGGGACTTAGCTAACCGGGGTGTTTTTCTTTCATTTATGTTTCCATGACAAAATACCCTGATTTTTTTTTTAAATGAAAGAGAAAAGGATTATCTTAATTCAGAATTCCTGGCTACAGCTTATCATAGAAGAGAAGTCGAGGAGGCAGGAACTTGAGATGGTTGGTCACGTGACATTCACAGCCAGAAACAGAGAGAAATGAATGTATGCTTGCTTGCTTGCTTGTGCACAGCTTGAGTTCTCACCCTTAGATAGTTCAAGACCTGCTACATAGGGAATCATGCTCCCCACGTGGGCAGATCTTCAATTAATTCAGTCAAACCAACACAAACATGCCCATAGGCAAACTTGATCTAGACCAATGGTTCTCAGCCTTCCTAATGCTGCAAGCCTCTAGTACAGTTCCTCATGTGGTGGTGACCCTCCAACTACAAAATTATTTTTGTTGATACTTCATAACTGTAATATTGTTACTGTTATGAATTGTAATGTAAATATCTGATATGGAAGATATGTGACAACTATGAAAGGGTTGTTGGACTCCAAAAGGTATGGCAACCCACAGGCTGAGAGCCACTGATTTAAACAGTCCCTCACTGAAATTCTCTACCCAGGCGATCTTTGATTTTGTCAAGTGATTTAAACAGTCCCTCACTGAAATTCTCTACCCAGGCGATCTTTGATTTTGTCAAGTGGACAGTTAAAGCTGACCATCAATGGAGAAGAAAAAAATGTGTCTTTACTAAACATATGCTGAATATTTTCTTGTGTGATTCTCTAACAGTACAGTGTAACCTGCACTTCAACAGCATCACCTCTGAGTTCATTGAAGTTACTTAGAGCTGTGTAAAGCCAGGATGTTCTTTCTGTGACTCGGAGGCTGGGAGAGCACACACATGTTTATTTTGTAAGACACTGCAATATTGCATTGCTGTCTACAAAGTTCATGCCCCAAAACCACACAAAATTGAGTAACACAAAACAAACAAACAAAAAATTGAATGCTTCAAATAAATTTAGAATTTTGTGTTAGGCTGCATTCATAACTATCCTGGGCCACATGAGGCATATGGGCTGTAGGTTAGACATTCCTGGATTAAAATGAACAGGAGGATGTATTTGCAGTTTTATGTAAGAAAAGTGAGCATTTGAGAATGTTGGTATCTAAAGGGTTTCCGGAAATGATCCCCTGAGCTCGCCATGCACACTGTGCTTCATCCAAATGCTGGAAGTTACTAGAGCTACCCTGGAAACTACAAGCATACCCCAACCACAGTGGATCCATAGATCTGTGGGCTCTGGCCCTGAATGCAACCCTCTTCCATCTTTGACTCCTGAGATGAGACAAGTCTCTTTCACATTTATTCCCAGGGCTGAGAAATTCCACTGGAGAGTCTGCTCCTGGCCAGTGTCCATACTGACTGGCAGGGCTGATGCAGGAGGTCAATGCCACACATTCGGTGGAGACATTCCGCATGGTCCTGCTCTGCCTGCATACCCCACTCTCTGCACATAAAGAGAGAAGCTGGGATTTGCTTCATAGAGTGGCAGCACTGCTTCCAGCATCATTAAGAAATGCTTTGTTTCCTTGTTGATAAATGTGTTTAATAACGCCCCAAACCTTTTTTTTTTCTAACACTCTACACTCTTATCAGAAAAAAAAAACACGGAATCGGTAAGCAGTCGGGAATTTGCATGCTTAATTCATATGAGTAGAGTACAGCAACAACTTTAGGACATAAATTAATTTAGAGCTGGTGGAAAATTCATGATAAGACAAGCTTCCAAGAGGAGCTAGAGAACTGAATGGTCAATCTGTCCTCCCACCCCTTGTGCCTGATATCTTCATTTTCTCTCCTGATGCTGTGATAAAATATGATAACAAAGGCAACTTGATGGAGAAAGGGCTTAAGTGGCCCATGATTCCAGGTTATAGTCTATCACTGCAGAGAAGGTAAGACATCAAGTCACATTTTGTTCACAGTCAACAGCAGAGAGCAGTAGTTTAATGCACATTGCTAGTGCTCGGTTCACTTTCTCCACTCCTGTACAACCCACAGTGAGCCTGTCTTTCAACCTCCGTTAATGGAGTCAAGACAATCCGTCCACTGACCTGTCCACAAGCCAATTTAATCCAGAGACTCTCTTACCAGGAGTTTCCAGATTGTGATAATCTGACAATTAAAACTAGCCTGATATGTTCCTTTCCTGGGATCATCCTGACAAATCATCACCAAGAACCTTAAACCAACAGGAATTAATTATCCCATAGTTCAAGAAGTCAGAAGCCCAGAGCCAAAGTGTCAGCAGGACTATGCCATTCATGAGGACTGAGGGTCCTTCCCTAACTCTGTTATCAATTGCTGTCACTCTGAATCTTGTCTGTGCATCACCCCAAAGCATGCCTCTACCTTCACAGGGCTCCTCCCATGTGTCTCCGTTTTCTTCCTACTCAGCCACTTCAATTGAGGCTCACCCTAGCTCCAGACTGCTTTCAACTCAAGATCTTCAATGACACCAACAATGATTAATTTCCAAATCTGGCCCCATTCTCAGGTTCCAGGTGGGTGAGTACTGGGGGAAGGAAAACTACTCAGCTCTATGTACCCACATGAGCCTCAGACTGGGGAGTGGCAGTGAAAGAAAGCCGAGTAGGTGACTGAAAACCCACATTAAAGGTACCTGACTGGTATTCACATCTGCAGCTGCCAGCATCATAGACCTAAAGTTTTAGAAATAGAACTTGGACCTTCTGCTCTTCAGCCTGGTAGAGCTGAACCAGAGCTTTGATTTCAACACATGGACAGGAAATCATGTGACTGTGCCCCCAAAAGATCCCAGCTCTTAGGACAACCATTCAAAGGAAAGCTTCTCAAATATGTAAACGGCAGCTGTGTCTGCCAAGTGACTGCTGACCATTGGCTTGTTTGGAGGAAGAATGATGCAAGGTTCAGGGTCTAGCATGACTGGAGGGAGCATCCACTGACATTTTTTGACTCAGTTGCTGAGCAGCAGAAAGGGAAGGGTGTCAAATGGTGACAGGGAAGAAAATGTCTATTTTGCTGCCTTCTGCATAGGGAACTGCACTGGTCATATACTCAATGCTGAGAGGAAGGCTCTGGGGACATCAGGTCTTCCTGAGAACTTTGCTCATGAGCAGTGAAGGAATCCCAGGCAGCAGGGAAGCGAGTCGATAGTCTAATGCCGATGGTTTGATTTATCTTACCAGTCAGAAACAAGCATCCTTCAATCACTGTCATACATTTGAGGGTCCTAAAACACCTGTTTGATGTCTTTATGAGAGGTGAAAATCAGAGCACAGACACAGAGGGAGGACCATGGGAGGACACAGAGATGATGGCATTTCTAAGCCACAAGGGTGGCTGGCTTCTTGAATATACCCTGGACATATTTCCTGGATGGAATGACAGTCCCCTGCCTGTCAATGTGAGGAGTGGCCTCAACTCCGACATCAAGACTGAGCACATACCTCCACTCTCAATCCTGCCACCAAACATGGGGCTTTGTTTCCATGTCTGTGAAATAGAACTGCTGACTGCACCTTGCAAAGCCATACTAAAAAGTGTGTACAACTCTAGAAATCAGCAAGAATGCCACCAGAAAAGCCAAAACCATTGGATAAATTATGATCACCACAGTGGTTGGATGTTAAGAGAAATGGATTCGGAGGAGGGAAACTATTAAAACCAGAAGGAAATGACAGAGCCTGGATAAAAATAGCAGTTTCTGGGGGTTCAATCTCCATGTCGGCCTCAGAATGTAAACCATGCCATTTGGTCAGTCAAAGCTTCATCGACAGGGTGTGCTAGGCCTTCCACTTAACAGCTCAGTGTGTTCTTTCCACAAGTGGAAATGCTCAAGGAGTTAAACAAAGTTGTGAAAACAAAGCCTTTTGGAAGAAGGCTTTAGTCACAACACAAATTGCCGAACACATGGTTGGGTTTTGTCAGCTTCGGGGAAGAAGGTGAAATGTGCCAACAGAAGTCTGAAGAAAAATGACAGTATCTGAGATGAAGCGAAGCCAGATGAACGTCTCCCAGGACTCTCCGGCTCCCCATGGCTGAGCAGCCTTCTAAAACACACGTTTTCATGAAGTTGAAATGAAAATGGTCCAAGTTCTGTTTTGTTTTGTTTTTCTGCTCTTAGGAATGGAAAATCTTTTTGCCCAGTCCTAATATACATCCGAAGCCCCACTGGGTGAGCTGTGCTTTTCTTCCCTGAGTGGCAGAAATAACACAGCCTGCTCGCCTTTCCTAGGTACTGTTTTTGTCATCTTCCCACCAGGGGGATCGTGGGGGCATCACCCCAGTTTCTCACACAGAACACCTGTGGATTCAAAACTCTATGGAAGGAAGAATTGAGGCAATTAGGAGAGCAGAATATATTAAAAGCCTCCTTGTGTGGGAGTAGGGTGATAATAGGCGACAGGTTGAGAAGCAGCAGTGTGCCCAAATGCAATTCACAGTCCTCGTCTTTACAGTCAGAGCACCTGTCTGTAAATGCTACACTATGAAGGGGGACAAAAGCTTACTGTGATAGAGCGCCCACCTGTATCAGATGAGAGACAGGTGCATAGGAAGGACCAGTGCCCAGTGGAAACCGAGACTCAGCCTCTTGTAGAAGACAGAGAATGAAAGACATTGGGGACCACTGTGAGGTGTGATAAGCAGGGATGGGGGATGGGGAGGTAGTCCACAGGTCTCCAGGGCAGAGGGCTCCACTGAGCACGCTGGCATCTCAAAGCAATTGACCCTAGACACAAGAATAGAACAAAGCTCCCGTCCTGCAATTGACCCTAGACACAAGAATAGAACAAAGCTCCCGTCCTGCCTAGAAAAGGCGAGTGTGCACACGTTCTCTGCCTGGGGAGTGGGGCCCACACAGGCTCTGCGTGGGATCAAGGATCTGATGAGCATATTAGTGAGCAGTACAGCCAACCCCCGTAACTCCATAAGCACGGGGACCTCTATGAACCATCTGTGCTGACAAATAGAATAACATAGACTAAGTGGATAAACCCCTACAACCGTGCAACCCACCAAGACTGAATCATAAGGAAACAGCCAACATTAGCACATCAACATCAAGCAGGAAGACTCAATCAGTGAGGAAAAGCTTTCCGCAAAGAAAAGCCCGGGGCCAGACAGCCTCACAGGAAAAATTCAACTGAAAAAAAAAAAAAAAAAAAAAAAGAGTTATCAACCCTCCTCAAACCCTTGGAAAAAAAAAAAAAGTGTCAATCCTTCTCTTGCAAAAGAACTCAGAGGTAAGAACTCTCAGGTTGTCCTAACACCGAATCCAAACACAGATGATAAGGAAATAAAACCAAAGCCTTCTCCCTGAGGAAGATTGTGCAAAGGTCCTCAGCCAGGGGTCGGCAGAACAAATCAATAGCACGTTGAAAGGAGCCCATGCAGAAGACTCAGGGCATGCAAATCTTACCACCACATGCCACGCAAACAGATGAAAGATAGAAATTTCAGGCCCATCTAAACAAATGAAGACTATGTGAATGTCACCTTCTAGAATCTCCTTGTAGACTTCCTGTCCCCTGTAGTTCAGTCTGCACACAGTCCCCTAGAATGGAAGCCTTAAGCTGTATCAGCTCGAAGGGAAGAATTCCCAGCAGGGCTTGGTTTGTAATGTGAAATACCGAGGCACAATGCCCTAAGCTTGCCTAAGACTTGTCAAACTGCTTGAAAAATCACTCAGCAAAGCCTGTGAGTGGAAACGTGGTCCTGCAATCACATCCTACTTCAAAAAGTACACACGGATGAATTAAAAAGAAAAATTGATAAATAAATGGATAAAATCCTCATATCTTTATTGCACAAGCTCTTGACAAAGGGATACAGTTCAACATAATAAAAATATTTTCTGATACAGCAACACTAACTTCATAGTCAAGGATGAAATACCAAGAGCTTGCCCTGTAAGACCAGAGGCATGACAAACCAGCTCACTGTCTACACTGCTATTTAGAATACCCAGTGTGCTACCAAGGGCAATTTGGAAAGGAAAAGAAAGGAAAGACTTTTTCAAGTGGGGCATGAAGGCCTATGCCTGTAATCCAGGACTCATGAGGCTGAAATAGGAGGATTGCCATGAACTCAAAATTAGCCTTCACACCAGAGTATCAGGCCAGCCAAGGCAATACAATACCCACTCTATAAAAGAGAAAGAGAGAGATTCCAATATTAACGAATTAACCTCTACAAATGATCTGATCTTATATATAGATCCTTAAACACTACAGGTTCTTCAAAATCCTTAAAAGTAATAAATGGATTAGGTAACTATGTACAATACTATCAACATCCCTTACACTTCCAATAAACTTTCTGAAAAAGAGAATAATCTTATTAATAATAGCATCAAATGAATAAAATATTTAGTACACATTTACCAAGGAGATGAAAACTCTGCATTCTAGCATGAGAAACATAGGGGAATTAAAGAAAGTAGATCCCTGGAAATCTAGCTTCACAGGCTCTGAGAACAAAGGTCGTTAAAATGTCCATAGTCATCGCTATCCAAATTCCAAAGACATTTTTTTATGGAAGTAGAAAAAACCCTGAAATTCATACAGAAGCACACAAAGATCTTCATGGAGCACAAACAACTCTGAATAAAATGGACAGAGCTGAGGGCAACACACTGCTGGATCTCCAAAGCTATATTCATTGCTGAGATCTGCGTGTGGAATGTCCTCTCAGCCTCAGCTGTTTGAACATTGGTCCCCAACTTGGGGCACTGTTTTGAAAGGCTGAAGAATACTTTGGAGACAGCTTCTAACTGGTAGATCTAGGCTTATATGTTTATAAATGCACGTCTCCTTCACACACTCTAGTCTTTTTCAAGGAAGAGGCTCCTGGGCAGCATGCTTATGTAGGGGTTGGAACTGGCCTGAGCTTGGGCCCAATACACTCAGCACTGATGGTCATGTGAGGCTCTGGGGGCAATGGGGAGTCCCAAGGAGCAGGAAACATCCCTTTCACAATCACACTTTGGCATAGCGAATCCAATCAAGAATGGCAATGACTCACTAAAAAGTGACAATTGTATTTGTAGTTATAAGAAAAAGAACCATTTTTTGGACTGAAAGGGAGAGCTGTTGGGGGGAAAAAAGAAATACCTTAAACTAAAAAAAAAAAGGCAAGAGGATAGGGGGTTGAGGAGGAGGAGGGTGGAAGGGTGGGGACTGGAGGGGGGAGTAGGGAGGGGATTGTGATTGAGATGTAACTTGAAGAAATAAAAAATAAATTATTAAAAAAAAGTGACAACCATGAAGACTTCCAACCATCAAAATACTGGTTTCCCTGCTACCCCTGAAGTTGGTTGAGCAGTCTCTGGGAATGTCTTCATAACTGCGTGTCTTGCATGCCACAGCCTCCCAAGATCGACTGGCAGACACTGTTGGGCTTGGGTCCTTATGTTGGGGGAAGCCCAGCAATCTTGAACAAGGGCAGTCTCCAATCTGCGACATGCACGTCAGACAACTTCCCCATAGAATAGTGAACCTGTGCTGCTCCCAATGAGAGCATCACACATCTCACCAGTGTCTGAGGAATGGCGTGCTCTGGACACATGGCCACTTAGGGCTCCATGTCTCTGCTTTTATTAGGAGAGAGAAGGAAATTGTCTCAAAAGATTTGAACAGCACAGAAGTGTGTTTTGTGCCCATATTTCTCACTCCTTTTTAAGGAGAATCTGGCATTTGATAAAAACTCTCTAGTGGGAAAGTGTCAGGCAGAGCTTTTGTAGATTCATGTGACATATTTACCTGAAACTCATTTTTGTCATAGGCATTCTGTACTGGAGACGCCAGAAGGCATGAGGTAGGTGGGCACCATCCCTGCTTTTTGGGACACTCACATCTAGCCACACTAACTACTCTCTAATCTGTAATTTTTAAAAACAAACAAACAAAAAAAACAAAACCCAGTGTACTAGAAGGAGGTCTCATGGGAGGGCCACGGCTGTGGCCAGGAGACTCCACGGAAGAGTAGACTTTAAACTGAGATGGGGGGGGGGTGTGCAGGAGTTGCGCGATGCCAGGCTGGCCATGTTAGGATGATGAGAGGCTGTCTATGGAAGGTCTGAAAGATATTTCTAAGCACATCCAACAGAAAATTCAGACCTTGAGATGAGAATGGGTGTGGGTATTCAACAGTGGCCACCCCTGGGGAGAGCAGCTTCAGGGAAAGAAAGTGCTGAACAGGTAAGAAAGGGTCTGGCCACACCTAAGTATATGTAAGAAATTGTATCTTTTATCTAGAGGGTCAGGAGAAACCTGGCAGGGTGGGTTAGGCCAGGCAAAAGAAAGGGGGTTAGAAAAGGAGAGAGGTATGAAAAGAGGAATAAGGAGAGGGATGAGGGAAGATAGGAGGAAGGAAGAAAGAGAGAGAAAGATATGAGAGAGAGAGAGAGGAAAGAGAGGAAGGCATAAACACACGGGGTGGTATGATCCATTTCTCCACTTAATAAGCTTATCAATCCCATGATTGCTATGCATTGTGAGGAATGTACCTCAGCTCTTAATGGCTTGTAACAAAAAATGATTTGCTTTTTCATTTGTAGCACATGTCCACACAGACCAGCCAGCTTGCTGCATTCACTCAATGCCTTAGGCTGTTGGAGTTGCTGTAACAAACCACCATGGGTGGGTAGCTAACAGACAAGTCATGTCTCATGATGCAGAAGCTGGGATGGACATTTAGCCTGCTCATTTAGTCTTTGGCTCCCACTACCTTGTGACTTCCTCACATGATGGAAGTGGTGGGGTATCCGTCTGAGACCTTTTGTAAGGACACAATACCTTCTGTGAGCCCCCCCCACACACATACGCACATCTCCACCTCACAAAGGTCTATCTTCTAACATCACCACAGTGGTTTCAGAATCTGGTTGAGGAATGGGTTGCTGTGTTGCTATTTGTCTTGCTGCTGTGATAAAATGTCTCACAAAACATTTGAAGGAGTTATTCTGCCTCACTGTTCCAGGACACAGTCCATCAAGGTGGGGATGGCATTGTGGCAGGTGCGTGAGGCAGCTGATCACAACACATCTGCAGTCAGGAGGCAGAGGCAGATGAATTCAGGTCTTCAAACATGTTGTCTTCTTTTCATAATCCAAATCCAAGTTGAGGGTATGGTACACCCATAGTTGAAATGATTCTTCCTACTCGTTTAGCCTAATCTAAATAATCCCTCGAAGCAAGCCCACAGGCTTCTTTCCCAGATGATTCTAGATCTCAACATGTGACAATCAATACTAACCACCATAGGCACAAATATGTGGACCACAGTATGTAAAGACAGTCTCGTGAAGGCTACACCTCACCTCTGTGTTCTGCTCTCACTGTTATTAAACATCTCTCTCATCAGACAGTGGCACATTTTTCCATTTTGTTCACTCTCCTACCCCTAGAGCCTGGCACAGTGTGGACATTCACTGACATCCATGAAGTAAATATATTCTTCTGGTTTCTATAAGTCACACTCATGTGTTGACACCTAGAGCCAGCCTTGCTCTGCCCTTCTCACCCCTGGACCACTCCCGTGTTTGTGGACCCAGCCATGATTCCTGACAGAGGTGCTTTCTACATCCACTTTTGCAATGTTTTTTTTATGTATCAAATTGACTAGGACCCAGGGTTCCCAGCATGTGGTCCACATCATTCCAGATGCAGCTATCCGGGTCCATGAAGGGATATTGCCATTGGCATGAATCAACTGGGAAAAGCAGCCAGTGGCTTCCAACTTGGGTGGGCTCCATTATGTCCATGGAAGGCCTGGATAGAACTGAGCTGCGGACCACCTTGCTCCAACTGCTGCCATCCTTTCAGCTGAGCCACTAGCTGCTTCTGGGTCAAAACCCTGCAGCCTTTTAGACTGAACTCTAGCCATTGGCTCTCCTCAGTCTGTAAACTGCCCTGTAGCCATGCAAGTCAGTGAGTTAGTCTTCGTGAAACTGCATCCATTGGTTCTGACTCTGGAAAGTTCTCAGGGCATCTCTTGCTAGACACTGTCCGTGCCTCACCTTCCTCTCGCCTGTCCTTCTGTTACAATTACAGTATCTTCATTTATCTCCTTACTTGAACACATTTTCTCATGGTAGGAAGCTGCCGTGGGATGAAGAGCAAAGGGGAAGCCAGAATTTACAGTGTGCTGGAAGCAGCTCTCATCCAGTGACTGGTGGGCATGAGTGGGTAGCATCCTGGGTCCTTGCAACACCAGGTGGAGTGATTCTGAAATGTGCCCTCCACTGTTCTTCAAATTCCACAGCACCTTGTGTTCCCACGGTGACCTTCATGAAGACACAGCCTGTAGGGGCTGCTTGTTCCATCCTTCCTTGTTTCCCCTCCACACATCTGTCCCAAGGCCAGATTGGAAAGGCACCACGTATAGCTGGATCTTTCTTTGAGTCCCCCTTTGTGAAAGCCCAAACTGAGACACTGCCATCAGAGGGTTCACACATAATGTGAAGAAGAGTTCTCAGAAAGAGCTAAACCCTCCACTGAACCTTCTAGAAAGCTGATTGCATGACCAGAACACCAACTGTTGTTGAGAGATTGGAATGTTGCAGGGCTTGGACTAGAGTTAGCCTCTTAAATACCCATTCATTGATTATCTTTGAGTCTGGCTTAACATCCTGTGACTAGCAGATAAAACCTTTTAGAATGTCTTAACACGACCCTAGCTTCTGCCAACCAAGAGTGCCACGCTAAGAGTGCACCAGGTAGCACCTGAAGTGTACGGCTGAGAATGTGTGGCCCCACTTTGTTTTAACTTGCCTTCCTAATACCCCACCAGTGTGCTTGACTTGTGACTTTCTTTGCTCTGTTACTTTCAAAACTTCATCAAACTCTTACCACATTGTAGCATGGAATTTGGGGTAAACTAAATCTGTGTTCCAGGGACATCTTTACTTGTATTTGACTATAGAATAAATCCTCTTATCCTCTTTGCAACATAGCACCCTGGGTACTTCCCTCCTGACATATATTCTATGGTTATTAGTACATTTGTTTAGTAGCTTGTGTCTGTCTGTAACAAGATCACTGGTCTCCTTGTGTCCATTGTGTATCCTATTCAGAGTCTGTTGGGTGAATAAAGGTGGAGCAGCCAACCCTGGGCATAGCCCTCTCCTTCCCCACACTAGCTCCCTCATTAGGAAAGTGAGATCACGGGGCCAGAAAGTGGCTTCTGGCTTTATGATATGAAGGTTTGAGATGCCAGGGCTGGCAGGTAAGAAGGGACACAGTGTTACTACATGACAAGGCTCTAGATATGAATGTGGCTTCGGTCAGCTTTAATTGGACAGAGATGCCAGGACAGCACAGTTATTAGGAAGGGGGAAAAGCAGAGACAGAAACAGCCTCCTTCGTAGGGCCTTTGGTGGCTGCTAATGGGATGTAGTCTGGTGCGGCCCCAGCCGGGTGTCTACATGGAAATGGCCTTTAAAGGTTCCCATTCTTGGAGACTAATGAGTATTCCACACTTACACATAACTACTCTCCACTTACTACTTTATTCACTCTCCTGGCTTCCCTCATGGTTTCTACTTATGATTCCAGGAAGTAGGAAATCACCTTCTTTTGTGGAGTCAACAGACACCCCACCATAACAGGTGCTCCTGAAGCCCAGGGTGTGGGAAGATGTGCAATACAGCAGGACCCGGAATGCCCACTCTGTGGGCCACTTCACCACATGACAGAGTAGAGAATAAATGGAAAATCTGAATAACCCTTGAAATTGCTTAATATGGGTTGACACCTTAACAGGGTCTTGAATTATCTAAGAGACAGGTTTTGGGCATCCCTGTGAGGGGTTATCAGGATAGGAGATCAGGAAGAGGTGGAAGATTCATTGTGAATGTGGGTGCCACCTTAGATTGGAGAAAGGCAGTGAGCACCAGTGTTTGTTCATCCCCCTCTGCTTCCTGCTGCCATGATTTACCCCCTACATGATGAACTGCACCCTTGAACTGTAAATGGAAATACACCCTGCTTTCCTTACGTTGATTTTGTCCCAGCAACGAGAAAAGGGACCAACAGAGTCTGATATCTATCAGGAAGCTAAATCCAGAATTAAGCACACTGTCACAAATGACCTTCAGACCCAGAAGGTCTAGTGTGAGCACTTTCCTGAAGGGTGGACAGTGCTGGGATTGTGTGCACTCTTCAGAGGACAGACAGACAGGAAGAGCTTTGAAACAGTCCTGGCACAGAAACCATGAAACTCTAGGGAAATCTCTTCGAGCACGCCAACCAAGGCTAAGCATGGGCACAGGACCAGTGAGTGCACCCACTCCTAATGCATATCTCAAAACTCACAGGCACACCAAAGCACAGTGTAGGATGCGTATATGACTTGTTCCAGCCTCAAGATGGAAGCACCCTAAGTCCTAAGCGTGTGCAGTGTATCCAGGCTCTAGGATGTTGTGTATGTAGGGGAGCGCAAGGAACAGTGCAGATGACCCCCTGGAAATCAGTTACAAAGGAAGATGGGCCTCAGAGTTTCAGTCACACAAACTTGCAAAGCAGAAACAAGGTAAATGATAGTAAGCAGCTCAGATCACTGTCATATTTGGGAGCAGGCGTGCAGTGGAGGGCACAGTGATGTAAGCAGTGCTCACCCAGGTGTGCTCACCCTGCAAAGACACTGCGAGCTGGGTACCAACGGAGCTGTGTGATTGCCTCTGCAGTTGAGATGCTTCTAGGAAGTGCTGCTGTGGTTCTTCACTAAAACAATGGTGTTTTCAAAAACAACAAGCCACAGGGAGTCTCAATAAGACAAAAGAAACAAAAGTCACAGGGGTTGGGGGAGAACTGAGCCTTCATTCTCCCACACTTAAGGAAACCAAGCAGAGGATGAAACAGTTCTCTCTTAGTAAATCCAACAGGAGGCACAGACAGGGTCTGGTTGTACCATTGTGTAGTTCTTTGGTTAACATCTGACTATGGCAACAGCTGGTGATAGGTTGGGAAATGCCCATATAGAGGGTGGATGTTACGAGGAATGGGGACATGTTGCCACTGCCTGGACCACTCATTGACCCAGCAACTCTAGACATCTAGCTAAACACTGAATCCAATGCACAGCCCACCAATGCAGAATCTACACTGCAAGTTACTCAGTTTAAATGTAACCTAATATTGAATATATTTTGAAGACATATGAAGGCCAGAGAAAAAAAATTAAATGTAGTAAAATCCAGTACATGAAACAGTTTTCAAGAAAAACAGATTATTTTCACAAGTAAATATGAAAATGTTTTACTAGATTTATTTATTTCACATATATGATGTTTGGCATGAATGTGTACCTGTGTACCACACGTGTGCCTGATACTTGAGGAGGTCATAAGAAGGTACTGGATCCCCTAGAACTGGGGGTATACATGGTTGTGAGCCACCTTATGGATGTTGGAAACTAAGCCCAAGCCCTCTGCAAGAGCAGCCAGTGCTCTTAACCTACAAGCCATCTCTCCAGACCCCCAAAGTGGTTTTTAAAAATAAAAAAATACTCTGACTAAAAACAATGAAAATTAAAAGACAAGTCATCTAAGGAGTAATGTAATTTCAATCAGCAATCTGTAGAAGATGAATTTTAGGAAACTGAGGAAATGTGAATGTAGGGTGGGTAATATTAAGTAATTGTTGTCAGTTGTATGAAGACAGGAAAATATCTCTATTTCATTCCATACCAAAACTTCTATTCCAGGAGGTTGGAGATCTTGGATGACTGGCAAAACCATATGTGCTGGAGGAAAACTGGTGCTACAGAAAACTTACAGGACGTGACAATAGCTAAGCCAAAGCTTTAAACAAAAACTGTTTCCAACTTCATGGTTTCAGAAGCAATCAGCCGAGGGCAGGAGACAATAGAGATGTCTTTTTGTTGTTGTTGTTAACTGAATCCAGTCTATTGAAAAGATGGGGGAAGAATAGGAACAGAGGAGGCTTTTGTCTTCTGGGCATCTTCACAATCTTGGAGGAAGCAAAGCAAGCACCAGAGTAGTAGAGTGTAACTTACCATGCGAGATAGAAAATGTAGGTGTCACAAAGTCACAGTCTCTTTGGCAAAGGTCATCCCTGAGTACCGAGAGAGCCCTGTGTGTCAATGAGAATGAGCCCCACTTTGTACAAAAGGTGACCAGGACGGTTTGAACAGGAAGTCACAGTAAGATCTCTAAACCAAACAACCTGATTAAAAAGAACTCAATATGGATGGCCGTGAGAACTGCCAATCAAAACTGCCCTGAACTCTCACTACACCATGAGTGAGCCGAGGCACTAGGTACAGTCCACCACCTACCACAGCACAGCCTGGCAAGGAGAGCTAACTCTCTGCACAAAAGTGTACCAAGATGAAGATTTAAAATGTAATGCTGCACAGTCACACACTGGGCATAATGACAGTAGAAGTCCACCAACAAAGCCACATGCAGCAACATGGAAGAACATTATACACAATGCTGGGGACAGAAAGCTGTACACAAATATACATTTGTGATTGTGTTTGTGTGTTGCTCAGTAACTGTTGTTCTAGGGCCAGACAAAATGGTGCAAGCCTTTCATCCCTCCGAAGCACTTGGGAGGCAGAAGTAAACAGATCCTGTGAGTTCCAGGCCAGCCAAAGCAACATAGCGAAAACCTGTCTCAAATAAGCCAAAAACAAAACCTGACCTACAGTCCAATAATTCACAATGAGAATGATATTGGATGAAAAGACACAGCTTAGAGTCACAATAACTCCTGGCTGCTGCTACTGTTCTGTTGGTTAACTGCTTAACGTGAAAAAGTTGACTTTCTGAAAACACATCAATGCCACATGTGTGCCCTGTGCACTTTTATGTATGTGTTCTTTTAGTTGAAATTAGCGATCATCTCTACTGTTTGGCAAACCGGAAAATCTGTGAAGTCAAGACATCCATAATGTGCAAACTTCAGAAGCACTGTGGCCGAGGAATGGAGTATGACTAATGTATCCTCTGTTGCTGACGCTGCCCAATATCCCAAACCATTGCATAAAACAGGCAAAAAAAAAAAAAAAAATCTTTGCCTTTGAGATACCTGGGTGGGCCATAAGTATTTCAAGAGTCTCGGTCTTACAAACTGTAGAAGATGCAACTCAGCATTGTAAGATCTGACACTGATTAAGGGCAATGATCTTGCAGAGGACCCAAGTTTGGTTTCTAGCACCCATAGGTGGAGCATTGACAATTGCCCATAACTCTAGATCCAGGGCATCCAACACCCCCCTCTGGCCTCCACATGAACTACACTCATATGTGCATTTCTGCACATACACACATACACATATTTTTTAAAGTAAATCTTTGATGTTTTCAAAGTTAATCAGAAATCAAGTTGCTAAGAGACAAGCAACATTTGCTTATTCAAATATATGAGGATAGGTAGATGGTCTTCAAAAACCTCAAGAGATCTGTAGAATGTGACATGTAAAAATGTTTTCTTAACTTAGGATATTTTGGTATTGAGATATGTCAGCTCCTGATGGCTTCCCCCATTCTATCCAAGTAGATAACGAGCATCAAAGAATCTCCATTTGGAGATGGCTGCATTAGTGGCAAGCTTGTCACTGGGCAAGAGAAAGCCCTTGCTTCAACTGTAGACAGAATGCTGTTCGAAAAGGACAAAACTTGGAAGAAGGTAAGTCGACAGCCTAGCTCTGCCAAGACAGGGTGGGCAAGTCCTTCATAATTCCTGCTTTACAGTTATTGTCTGTCAGAGATACTGGGCCAAAAGGCTGAACATAGATGCTCCAATGTTATAGAGAGAAATCAGGGACTGTCCAGGCAGTCAGTTGTCTGTCATTTCTCAGTTTTAGAAACTGCTGGCTCTGCACTTCCTGTTTATTCAGATGTATTTATCCTTCTTAGGTCTCTGATGTGGATGAAGACTAGATAATTATAGTCTCACAGTTAAGTTTTAAGTTGTTTAGGAATTAAAAAGATGTTCTAGGTCTAAGATTTTTTTAAGTTGGTAATCCAAGTTAGGATGAAAACTGAGTTAGGTATAGAATTTTATACTCATCGAGATAGATAGATAATAGAATAATATTATTAGTTGTCAAATACATATGTACAGGGCATTGGGAATGTGTGTTCTACCTTATAATTTTCATAATTGTTGCCTAATTGTTCTTATTATTTTGTATTGTATTTACTGTTATAAGAAAAAGAACCTTTTATTGGACTAAAGGGGGGAGTTGTTGGAGAGGAAATATGCAGCTTAAATTAAAAAAAAAAGGATAGATGGGAGAAGAGCAAAAAGACAGGAGGATTGGACCAGAAGTGGAGGAGGAAGGGGACTGTGATTGCGATGTAACTTGAAGAAATAAATAAATTTTGGGAAAAAAAGTAAATCTAAAAAAAAAAAAGTGTGAGATACTATTTCATTATATTGGAAAAGCAATTTAAAGTCTGGTGATGGTTGGTTGGTGATGGCTAGGTGTAGACAGAAGAGCTCTAGCCAAACTTGCTGGGGCTGATGCAATGACCCTCCTGGGGAGTAACTGGCTGATAGCTTGTCAGTTCTAAGATGTGCAAACCCTGTAACTCAGCTGTCCCACCACTTCTCAATGGGTGTCCTTGAGTACTTGCCTCTCAGAGATTCCTATGATGTGCATTAGGGAACCCAAATCAGGATGTTCACATCCTCATCAGCAGGAGAACGAGTCAGTAAATCACAGCATAATCAGAGGGATTGCCGCAGGACCACCCAGCTGAATGAGCCACATCCTGAGTGCAGATGTGAAAAATGGTAGCAAGGAAGAAAAAGAAGACACAAAATGATCTAGCTCCATCATGGTAGGGTTTTACTGGGATTACATAATGTTAAGCGAAGGACTGTGTCCCCGTGACCTAAACACTGGGAACTGACGCTGATTCCGTTCTCTATACCTCATACTTCTCCGCATGCTTTGCATGGGCTAGGCTATCTGGTGCTTATGGTGACCCTGACAGGTAGAGATGATGATGCACACTTTATAGGTGAGAAACAGAGCCGTGGGGGTGTGGAGTAATTTCCCCCGGGTCATGAAGCTGTAAGGCGGCTCAGTTAGGAAAGGGCAGGTGTCTCCAGTCTGAATCTGAAATATCCCCACAGGCTCAAACATTTGAATGTTTGGTCCCCAATTAGTAACATCATTTGGAGAGGTGGGGCCTAGCTACAGGAAAGGGATTTCTTGGGTGGGGGAGCCTTCTCACTGTCTGTATGGTCTCTGCTTCCTGCTGTACAGAGGTAACAGAGTGAAGAGTCTACCTGGCCCCTGTTGCTTCTTCACCCTCAAACCAGAAGCAACAAGAGTAAGATCTGCCCCCCCCCCCCCCGTTCAATACCAGGCTCTGAGCAGACACATAATCAACCTCATCCTCCACTGGAAGAAGATGCTATCTCAAGCAGATGCTGGGTAAACTGGAGTATTAGGCAAGTGATCAACAACATCAAAGACAGAACTCAGGCCTGTCTTCCTGCCTCTAACCACCATGTCGCTTTTAGTCCAAGATGTCTTCACATTAGAAGAGTGCGCTCCAGAGATGTAAATCAGAAATCCCGTCTGACAGAAATCTGGGTTTCGGTTTTATTATTGGATGGCCCACTATTCAGCCCCAGAGAGCAGAAATGCAAATTAAAGATGTTTTGAATTTTTTTAAGTCTTTCAGAAGCCTAAGTCATTAGAGTCATAATTGGGGTACAAGATGGAATAAGGTTCCCATTGTATCAAGATAAAGATAAAGGGATAATAATTTCCATCGTTCCATTCTTGAAAAACAGACAGTGTTTCTAACAAATTCCTGTATCAATGGCCATCACAATTGCCCATCCCCTCATTGTAAGCCAAATGGCTGTTCTTCTGGCATTGACAAAAGGACTAATTTCAGTTTTCCTTTGTTTTTCTGCTTCTCCTTCTCTTTTGCTTCCTCCATTCCCTGATTCCTTGTCTCTCTCTTTCAGGAGAGCCACTGCCGTGTATAAAAGCCTGAATCAGAACAGCAGACATGGTGCCACCAGCCTGGGCAGACACTCCTGGGCAGCGGTGGGTTGTGCCCTGGTGTTCTTGCAATGTTTCCCCTTGGGTGAGCTGAGGTCTGTCCCCTGAACCAACACTCTTAGAACCCTTGCTTTACCTACTCAGGACAGATCCCACCCTTAGATGCCTGCTATGGCCTCGTTATCTTCGGCATGGTGTCAAGAACCTGGATTGCTGACTCTGTTGGCCGACTTAGCTATGAGGCCACAACAAGCCACTCCACATCTCTGTCACTTTGGAGGTGACAAATAGAAGCCCTAGGCTTGCTGCTTGACCTAGCTGGTAAGTTTCTTTAAAGAACTGAGTCTGTCGTGGGCTTTTAGAGTCTAACATTTCACATAAATATCTAGGTTTCTTTTTTTATCATTATTTCTTCAAGTTACATCTCAATGGCAATCCTCTCCCTACACCCCCTCCAGTCCCACCCTCCCACCCTCAACCCACCATCCTCTTCTCCCCCTTTTTTTAAGTTTAAGGTATATCTTATTTCCCCCAACAGCTCCCCCTTTCAGTCCAACAAATGGCTCTTTCTCTTATAATAATAGATACAATACAAAACAACAGAGGTAATTAGGCCACAGTTATGAGGGTTATATGGCTTAGCATACACTCCCAATGTCCAGTCCATATGTATTTGGTACCTGACTTTAACATTCTACTATCTAACCATCTCCATGAGTTTAAAGTTCTATATTTAACTCAACATTCATACTAACTTGCAACATAATTTTAAAAGCATCTTCCTAGATCTATAACACTCTCTTTACTCCTAAACAACTCAAAATTTAATTATGAGACTCTAGCTATCTGTTCTTCAACCACCTCAGAGACCTGAGAGGGATTAATATATCTGATTATACAGGAAGTGCAGGGCCCACAGCTTCCAAAACTAAGAAATGACGTACCAGAGGCTGCCCGGATAGTTCCCATTTTCTCTCCATACATTACAGCATCAATCTTCAGTCATTTGGCCCCATTTCTCTGACAGACATTGATTGTAGAGCAGGAATTATGAAGGACTTGCCTGCCCTGTCTTGGCAGAGCCAGGCTGTCGACTTACCTGCTTCCAAGTTTTGTCCTTTTTGGACAGCATTCTGTCTACAGTTGGAGCAAGGGGCTTTTCTTACCAAGAGACAGGCTTGCGACTAATTCAATCATCTCCCACTGGAGATTCTTTGATGCTCATCTTCTACTTGGAGTAGAATAGGGGGTGCTGTCAGGAGTTGTTATGTCTCGATATAAAAAAATCTAAAGTTACAAAAACATCTTTGAATACCATATTCTGCAGATCTCTTGAGGTTTTTGAAGAGGCCCTATCTATCTCTTCTATTAGGATAAGCAGATGTTGCTTGTCTCTTAGCAGCTTTATTTCTGATTAGCTTAGAAAATAACTATAATAGACTGTCATAGTACCTAACACAATGACTGGCTTGCATGACTATTAGTTTGCATTTCTTAATTATCCTAAACAGTTTATGACAATTAGTAGCAAAAGGCCGAAACTTCACATTTCATTTTTTTCTTTACCCCCTAACCCTTCCATCCCATTTCTCTGGGGTGGTATGTTCCTATATAACAATCCCTCATCTCAGTTCAGAGGTCATATGAGGGCCAAGAGCCTCCTCATTCATTGGGGGTCTACGAGGCAGTACCACCAGTGAAAAGTGTCTCATTGCCCGGGAGAGAGAACTAAAAAACAAACAAACAAATAAGCAGACAAACAGATAAAAAAGAATAAAAAATAGAAAAAAAAATAAAAAATAAAAAGTCTATGTCCATGTTCCCTTTGGTGTATTGGTTGTAGTATCGATATCCTCTACTATATAGCTAAAATCCTACTATAAGTGAATAGATGCCATATGCATCCTTCTGAGTCTGGGTTAGCTCACTCAGGATGAGCTTTTCTAGTTCCATCCATTTGGCTGCAAATTGTATAATTTCATTGTTTCTGATATCTGAGTAATATTCCATTGTGTAGATGTACCACAGTTTTTTAACCCATTCTTTGGTTGAGAGACATCTGGGTTGTTTCCAGTTTCTAGCTATTACAAATAAGGCTGCTACGAACATAGATGAGGAAACTCCCTTATGATTCCATGAGGAGACATTTGGGTGTATACCCAGAAGTGGTATGGCTGGGTCCTGAGGCAAAGCTATTCCAAGTTTTCTAAGATATCGCCAGACTGACCTCCATAGTGGTTGCACAAGCCTGCACTCCCACCAGCAATGGAGGAGGGTTCCCCTTTCTTCATACCCTCACCAGCATGTGCTGTCATTTGAGCTTTTGATCTTAGCCATTCTGACAGGTGTAAGATGGAATCTCAGAGTTGTCTTGAGTTGCATTTCTCTGATGATTAAGGATGTTGAGCATTTCTTCAAGTGTCTCTCAGCCATTAGGGATTCCTCCTTTGTGCATTCTCTATTTAGCTCTGTCCCCCATTTTTTGATTGGATTATTTGGTTTCTTGGCATTTAGTTTCTTGAGTTCTTTGTAGATTTTGGATATTAGCCCTGTGTCAGATGTGGGGTTGGTGAAGATTTTTTCCCAGTCTGTAGACTGCCGTTTTGTTCGAATGACAGTGTTTTTTGCCTTACAGAAGCTTTTCAGTTTCATGAGATCCCATTTATTGATTGATGGTCTCAGGTCCTGAGCTGTTGGTGTTCTGTTCAGGAAGTTGTCACCTGTGCCAATGAGTTTGAGTGTTTTTCCTACTTTTTCTTCTAGTAGATTTAGTGTGGCCTTATGTTAAGGTCTTTGATCCACTTGGACTTAAGTTTTGTACAAGGTGATAAGTATGGGTTTCTGATGTCAGAAAATCAGTCATCTGGCCAGTCCTCGCACAGGCTCCTGCAGGGTCTACTGGAGCTGGTAGTGGCTACCCACTCTGTCTGGAGACAGCCCCTGATGGAAACCCAGGAGTTCATGAGTGGAAGGGGCCCAGGGATCTCACAGGACTCTGCATCAGAGGGAGGGGATATGAAAGACTCCACTAGCCTCTGCTGGCTTTGAAGAAGCCAAGAGCCAAGGGATGCATGCAGCCTCCAGAAGCAGGGAAGGAAATGGAATGGACTATGGCCCACATCTTCCAGAAGGAAGTGGCCCTGCTGACACCTTCATTTACCCCAGTAGAGGCTGTTGTGAACTTTTGACCTTCAGAACCAAATACATAACAATGGCCCCATAATACCAGAATTATTCGATGTACCCCACTCTACACTGAGTCACTGGGCACATAAACACACTCCTGATGGGAAACTGGCCTGTGACAGGGAGAAAAGGAAAAAAAAGGTTGCCCTGGGGTCTAGAGCCTGACCCACCATCTGGTAGCTATTTTGACCTTAGGATGTTTTACTTTTAAAAAGCATAGGTTCCTAGCCTGTAAATGGAGCTGGAAGAGCTTGCTTCCAGGACTGCTGAAAAGCTGCTGGCACACTCACATATGTGGCTATTCGGCTCCCTTAGTCTGGGAAACCCCCAGGAGAGCATTTCCACCCTCTTGCTGCTGCTGATAGCAGGTTTTGTAACCAGGAAAATAATTCTGATTCTGCCCCATATACGGCCCTGGGTGCATGCTCATCCCCAGCATCTTCTGTTGCATGTATAAACGATGCTTGGAGACCCTCCTCCCTCTACCTCCTGGACCCACTGTGACTGTGACTCACTCCCAACTTGAAGTCACAGGCTCTCCCAACTCCATTAAGCCTTTCCAAGCAGCGCTCTGCAGTGTGGTCCTGTTGCTAAGGAAGGAGTCTGTTTCCTTGCTTCTTGCACCTGGGAAGACTTACAGACTTGATTTAGCCACACACTGGGTTGGGAGTACTGATGTGAGGTCCAAGCTGAGGCCTCAAGAGGGTCTCTGACCGTCTTAGTCACTGTTCTATGGCTGTGAAGAGACACCATGATCACGGCAACTCTTATAAAGGAAAGCATGCAAGTGGAGCTGGCTTATTAACATCATGGTGGGAGGCATGGTGCCATGCAGACAGACTTATTAACATCATGGTGGGAGGCATGGTGCCATGCAGACAGACATGATGCTGGAGAAGGAACTGAGAGTTCTGGAACTTGATCCATACTCAGCAGGCAGACAGAGAGACTGTGTCTGGCTTGAGCATTTGAAACCCCAAAACCTAACCCCAGTGACACACTTCCCCCCAAGGCCACACCTACTCCATCAAGACCACACCCCCTAATCCTGGTCAAGTAGCACCACTCCCTAATGACCAAGTACTCAAATACATGAGCCTATGGGGGCCGTTCCTATTCAAACCACCACACTGACCACGCGTGGGCTAGCAATTTGTATATTTTTGCTTTGAACATCTGTGCCTTTGGGGTCACTTTCAAAATATGTTTGACCGCACCACTGGCTCTGAAGCAATTCTCTTGTGATCTCTTCTTGTAGATTCATGGCTCAGGGGATCACATCTAAGTGCTTGGTTTGAGTTGACCATTGTATATATAAGACTCAGGCATCTACCTCTGTTCCTCTGCATGTAGCTGCATGATTTCCCCTATGTCATTTATTGAAGAGACCATCCTTTCAAAGAGCATGTTCTTGGTGCCTTTGTTGCAGACCAAATGACTATAGCAGGTGACACAAAACAGAGAGGATTCACCCTATCCAAAGCTGCCCTGGTCCAGCCAGGA